>JBBBDQ010000750.1:1885000-1930000 GCA_037127315.1 Ascarosepion bandense | reverse complement strand
GTTTTGATATTTATTGTTAATAGCTTCCGTTGGAATTTATCCCCAATCTGTTTCTTTCTGATATATATATGTATATGTGTAAATAAAGTAGAATCATTGAAATTTGATGAGGTAAATTCCAATAAAAAAAATTCCAAAGCGAACTCAATGTTAAAATTTATTACAATCAGGCAACAAAATTCAGATATTTTTACAATCCAGACGAAGTCAAGAATATTTCAAATTTATCCAGACGAAGTCAAGACTTGGCTTCGTCTGGATAAATTTGAAACATTCATAGTTGTATGAATTTGGTCTGAGGAGCGGCTGGATCCGCGAAACATATTATTACCAATGGATTTGTAAAAACATCTAAATTTTGTTGCCTGATTATATATATATATATATATATATATATATATATAATTCATTTGTTTAAACATCATTTTTAATGGATACTCATTAATCTAGGATTCATTAAAATAATGTTTAAACTAATAAGTTAAAAATATATCGGAGTTATCCATTTCGTAAAACTTTCATAAATATATTGTTGTAACTTAAAATGTTTACTGAATAGAAATAACTAAAATGGTGGTTGGAAAATGAAATAGTAATCTTTATAACATCAACAAAATACAATACTCGCCAGCAGCATGAAGTAGATAAACACTGCTAGTGGTGAACCGCTAGACTGCAATATAGGTATTTAGCTGCCTCTCCACTTGTGACAAAATGTAGTGCAAGGCCATTTATTGTGCTTAATCCGAGTCATATAGCTTGGGCAAAAATTTAATGGTTACTTTTCTCCAGACAAGACTCCGCCCCTCAGCGGAGCCCCATCTGGGTCACCCTCAGCCTGAACGCAGAGAGCCCGACAATGTCAGAACTGCGTCCGAGCGACGCCAATCGCTAGGCGGCAATATTACCACTTCTAGGTGGCAATATAAGTATTTAGTTGCCTCCCCACTTGAGACAAAATGTGGCACAAGGTCTTTTTTATGTGGGTGATCCGAGCCATATAGCTCGGGTAAAAATTAAATGTCTAATATTTCCCAGTCGAGACTCGGTCTCGACTGGGTTAGTCTCCGCCCGAAGGTAGAGAGTCAGACAATGCCAGAATTGCCTCTGAGATAAGTTAATCGCTAGGCCGCAATATAACCCCCTTCACAGTGGTGACCAACGTATTTATGAAGATTGGGACATACCCATTAATGTTCATAGGCGTGTATAACACAGACACACACAGACACAGACACACACACACAATTATACATATATATACATGTTCACGGAAAGCATAATTAAATATTCAACCTCAGTTGACCATACCAAGAAAACTAAATTATCTACTATTAAAAATTTCAAGCATTTAACTTTATCATTAACAATAACTGCAAGATGTACATTTCACAGAACCAATATTATTTATGAATTCACTTGCGCCTTTAAGGAACTGTGTTTCTGAATAAACCAAACTCACGAATAATTATATTTAACACACTACTACATGCCTATCCAGAAGACTCACGCTACATCTATCTTACAACACCTCAATTAGGACTTATTTAAATGAAGTAGTAATATATATATATATATATATATATATATATATATGATTTTTGATTCATATGGTTATTTGCGTGAATCGAAAAATGTGTTATATAGGCTTGATTTGACTTCGTTTAGATTTGACTCCGTGGTTGAAAGGTCTACGACGCGCCAAATCAATTGGTGGCTTCCCCTATGTGGATAGGGGTCGCACGTTCGAATCCTGTCGAATGACGCACATTTTCGTAACAAACATTTATCATAAATAATCAGGCCGGTAGAAATATTATATACTGTTTGATTATAAACAGAATATCTACTTAAAAACGAGTATCGATCAAAAATAATGTTCAAACAAATAATTTCAAATTGTCGGTTGTTTATGACAGTTTCGTTAATCTTAGTTGATTTCCGTAACATGTTGACACTACGATAAATTTTAGTGCAGATATAGACATTTGCGTGAATATATAGGCTTGATTTGACTTATATATATATATATATATATATATATATATATATATATATATATAGTTTTAGTTCGATAAGTCACTTTAACTAAGCAGTTGCACGAATCTTCGAAGTCGGCATGAACCTGCTCAGTTAAACTGACAAATCCTTTGCAATAAGACTATCAACGCTCTGTCTCCACCCCGATATCGAGCACTTTACGCTAAAAAACCTGCTTGCCAAAATACCCTTTACCATTTACCGAAAAAACAGCAATCTTGGCGCCAAATATTGTCATTACTCAACTCTCTCTCTCTCTCTCTCTATATATATATATATATATATATATGTGTGTGTGTGTGTGTGTGTGTGTGCGTGTGTGTGTGTGCAAGGTTGTGCTGTTAGAAAATTTGGTTTGATTCTGGGAACTGGGTTAGGTTGACTACATATCTCATGGCATAGTCGTGAGCGCGCGAGTCTCAGGATAGCGTCTATTGTGATAAACTCAATAATCCTTATTTTTGACAAAAAGTGCCCTAGTGTCAGACTGGTAACACCTACGTACTGTTTTGCTTTAAACACCTTCGCGATATGGAGTTTACCTGCTTGAAAAAAAGTAAATCTCCGACAATTAAGAAAGAACTCTCGCATAATTGTAACGTATTCCCATATGCCGGGTTAGAAGTTTGTTTTTAGAAGTTATTCAACGCAAGGACAACTAGATTGCGTAACGTCCTTACTTTTTTTTTTTTATTATTGTCCAATGAAAACAAGGAAACGCATGGACAAGCGCACGCCATTGCTAAACTAGCTATCAAGCTGTTACAATTGTTCGTCCGGAAAAACGGCCCCCTCGGCGAATTTTAGAAGATTGAAAAGAAGCTTTCGTTTGGGGTTCTGTCGACACTTTTGCGGGTTTACGCTCGCATCGACCCTAATATCGTACTCGTTACCGCTCTGTGCTACTTTCTTAAGCCCATTACCAGCGGCGGTTACCAGCCCTGGTTAGCTGTAGGCGGCTCTGCTGTCTCCTTGTGTGTTGTTTTGACACCTTTGCGGTTTGTGCGCATGCGCGGTAATCTACTGGGCTGTTTCTTTTGTGTTTTTTTTTTTGTATCTTTTTTTTTTGTTTTGCTTTTCGTTTTTTGTTCATCTGATTGTCGAGTTAGTTGGTCGGGTTAGTCAATGATGCCGAGGGAAAAGAGAGTGTAAAAAATGCTTGGGTGGAGATGCAGGGTCGGGTTTGGGTAGGGATGACAAGGGAGGTGTGAAGGTTGGAGAGTTTAAGCGGAAGGAAATAGGGGTGTTAGTTAGTTAATCAGCGACGGGCAGAATTTTCTCAGGTCCGGAACTTTATCGGCACATCGGCGACTGATATTTTTTAGTGATGAAGGAAGAGATAAAAACAAAAAAGTCAAATAAAAAAGAAGTGACTGGGAAGAAGGAGGAGGAGGAGAAAGAAAGAGGAAAAGTGAGAGGAATTGAAGTGTGACATAGCGAACGAAATGGAAAAGCGAAGAAATTTAGAGACAAGAGATGGAAATGAGGATGAAGCAAGAGAAAGTCTAAGCAAACAGAAACAAAATGAACGATAAAAGATGGACTCGAATCAGAACAGCGATAAGAGGAGGAATCTGGGAAAAAAGAAATACACATATTATTATTATTATTGTTATTTTTCATCATATTTCGATTTCTGCTATGGTCGCACTACCAACCAAGTCTGCGGGAAGACCTTAGGCAGGTCGTGGCGTGTTATGGCTCCATTTCATATTTTTTTCTATCTTCCCCATCATCCCTAGCGTTACATAGACAAAGTTCTCCTTAGTGTGTGGGCTGTACTTAATAAGACAATTAAGCTGGGGTTTACAGGGATTCTTTCAATGTGTTGTTTTGTTTCATTTTTTATCATTCCAAGTGCACCTACTATCACTGGCACTATTCTTGTTTTCAATTTCCACATTTTTTTTCTCTATTTCAATTTCCAGGTCTTTATATTTTGACAGTTTTTCGAATTCCTTGGTTGCTATGTTACAATCCGCTGGACAGGCCATATCAATTAATAGACAAGTTTTTTCTTTTTGGTTTATTATTTGGTTTATTATTATTATTATTATTATTATTATTATTATTATTATTATTCAGTTGTCGTCGTGCATACACATGCGCATATCAAAAATCGAAATCAAGAAAATACATACATGATGAACAATGCACGCTTAAAGGTGAACACCTCCACGGAATATATAATAAACTTATGAAGATGACCACGTTATTGTAGAAACATTCCTGCATTCTGACCATCCAATACCCGACTTCCAAACACACTCACATACGCAGAGGCTTTCCTTAATATATATATATATATATATATATATCTGTGTAGACGAGATTATGCTGAAAATTCTCGGCTGAATCAAAAAGGGAGATCCCACAAAACAAAAACAAAAAAACCTAATACTTTTGGGAAATAGGAAGAGCCAATAATTTTTCAGCGGACCCTTCGTATCTCTATACCTACATTTATTAAGATCTATCTATCTATCTATCTATCTTCAGAGAAAGAGAGAGAGAGAGAGAGAGAGAAAGATAGATAGATAGATAGATAGATAGATAGAGAGAGAGATCTCAAATATATAATTAAAACCGTGTTAAAGAAAATGAAGTTACTGATCACGAGTTAGATTCTAACTGCCAGCTCAATCATTTTTACCTTGTGACGAACTAAATCAATCTTAGTAAGTCAATCTTATGCATCTTTTATTTAGAATGACAGACAAGATATTATGGTTAGGTTTTATGTAATCTTTTATGTGATCTTATGATTTTTTTTCCTTTGAGGACATAAATTGTATAAAAATTGTCCAAATAATCTTATAAAATTTATGTTCTCAAAAGAAAAAAATTAAAAGATTACATGAAAAATTACGTAAAAACTTACCCATAATACCATGTTAATTTAATGAGAACTACACAAAAGAGATATTTCTGCCAATTATATATATATACATATATATGTCAATCAGCTTCTATCTATCTATCTATCTATCTATCTATCTATCTATCTATTAAACGCGTCAATACGTCTCATATATACGAGCGCCAATACACGAGATCCTATCCAAAAGTTTGTTAACTTTTATAATCTCGGGTGGACCAGTGCTCGATGCAAACATGAAAACTCTTTTTGCGTATAAGTTGTTCATGAACAAATTCCCCTATCTATTGGACTGACAACCTTGCCTAGACTTAGCAGCGTGACATATTTGTATTCTATATAAATCGATAAACTACTGGAGCAAAGAGTGTGCCCCTCCACAAAGGAAGAAAAAAATCCGTTCACCTTTACCTGAGATCGAACATCGATCATCGACACCGATGGCGTTATTATTTGAACCCAGAGGCAGACATCCATTTGAAAAGACTAAGATGGGTTGACTGATAGATAAAAGAAAATTGACGATGATCAATAGAAACGAACCGACTGAGCGATGCTGATCAGAAGTCATGACTTGGCACAAATTCGATAGCAAGGAAGAGGTTGGTTTATAATAATAATAATAATAATAATAATAATAATAATAATAATAATAATAATAAACACTCAATCGACATTACTACGAGAATTCTTACATTTTTATCGGATTAAAAGAATACGCAAGTAAATGGTTAGTTCATATGAGGAAGCAAAACATTTTGGTAAAGAAGTCGAAATAAATTAGGTGCATTAAATTCAATCGCCTCCCAATTAGCTGCTAAAAGTATGTTCCATAACCAAGAACAGTTCGACATGATTACACACACACGCGCGCGCATATATATATATATATATATATATATATATATATATATATATATATATATATATATAGATATATATATATATATGGGTTTGTGAGTGTGTGTGTGTGTGTGTGTAGAGAGAGAGAGAGAGAGAGAGAGAGAAGGGAAGAGTTAGAAAGAGTGAGAGAGAGGAATTGGAAAATACGAAATGCTTAAATTAATATTTGATAGCCATACGTCATACAGAATATATAAAAAGCGAATATTTATGTATCAAATATACAAATTTCAAATTATCTACTTTCCGTCAAAAATATGTATATTTGAATATGTAAATATATAAATACATATAAACATACATACAGCATACACACACATACACACATACACACACACACACACACACACACACACACACACACATATATATATATATAAATATATAAACTTATTTACATTTATTTATTTGAATATTATTTTTAATAGATACTCGGATTTGAAAAGTATCATAAAATGATATTCAAACAAATAAATTTAAATAAATATGTCGGTTAATACCATTTCGTAACTTTCTGTAAGATTTAGCATTATATATATATATATATATATATATATATATATATATATATATATATATGTATATATGCAATTGCATATATATATATATTGCATATATATATTCAATTACATACTGTATATACGCAATTATTTATGGATAGTTGCACATATTTTGCAATTTATTTTTAGGATGAATTTAAAATCATTATCTACATAGGTTAGCACGCATTAGTGACTGTTAGTCAAATTACGTATAAATACTTAGATATAAAATGAAAATATTTCTGGAAATATTTTAATTTATGCAATTTGCACATATATGTAAACAGGTAGGTCTTGTTTTCAGACAGATACACAAGAAACACGCAAACAAAACAAATGCGTATGCATATATATATATATATATATATATATATATATATATATATATATATTTCAAAACATATACTGTTAAATATAAGAGACAATGAATGTCTATTATGTTTAATCATGAGCCATTCTAAACATCGTATTTTGGCTTTAATTTCAGGTGAAAATAAAGACAAAAATTCTCCAACATTTGGATTATTTTTTATAAAGTTGGTTCTAAGCTTTCGGCTCACATGAGAGGTTACAAGAACGTTAACATAAAAACATCCATTATCAGAGACGATTTTATCTTGTGTTGACATATAAAGCAAACACAGTTCGTAAATTTCTAATGCGGTTCTATTACGTCACACTGCGTAAGAGCAGAAATGATAACCGAACCATATATTTAAATTCAATGTAATGCGTTATGACCTGATTTAAACGTGATTTTATTAAGTGTGGGTTGTTTGGATTTAATGTAGATGGCCTCCAATATCTGAAGGTTCTTTTTACTGTGTGTATGAGTGAGGATTATTGTATTGTTGACTAAAATCTATCTGATATTACCTACATGACTATGTTTTTCTAAGAAATGTTGTTTAATTGTACTCTGATTTACTGCGTTTGCTATTTTTGATAACTGTCATTGTTGCTTAGCAAATTTCTATGTCAACACAAGATAAAATCGTCGCTGATGGTGGATGTTTTTATGCTAACGTCCTTGTAACCTCTATGAAGATGGCTCATATGAGCCGAAAGATTAGAACCAACTTAATAAAAAACTATCCAAATGTTGGAGCATTTTTGTTTTTATTTTCACCAGAAATTAAAGCCAAAAATACGATGTTTAGAACGGCACATAATTAAACATAATAGACATTCATTGTCTCTTATATTTAATGTTTAGAAAATTATCTGCTGCCTCGATAAACTAAATATATATATATATATATATATATATTGGTTTAATGTAAAGTGTTTATCGGCTTGGAATGAAAGCTCACAAAAAAAAAAGAAAAAAGAAAATAAACAAAAAACCAAGTGAAATTACTCAGTAACATTCAAAACACGAGAAAAAACATAACAATACCAGTGACATAAACATCATTTTAAGTGTTTCTTGTTGGCTAAATTCAATGAAAGATAAATATTTATATATAATGATATAATCTCCGAATGATGTCAATTCAATCGGGTTACAATCCTGGCTGGAAGCAATCGGATGTCTAACAATACTGATGAGCTTTGATACAGCGAAACAGGACTGTCTGCGGATGACCATATATATATATATATATATATATATATATATATATATGATCTAAACTTATTTATAAATAGAACTTTGTCTGTTTGTCTGTGTGTGTGTGTGTGTGTGTGTGTGTGTGTGTATGCGTGTGTCTGTGTGTCTGTGTTTGTGTGTCCGTTACTTATAGACTCCGAAACGGCCGAATCGATTTTCTTGAAAATTTACACAGTTGTGCTATAAGCGTCTGCGAGTGTTCTTAGCTAGGTTTTGTGTCGAGGTACCCCCGATAAATATCGAAAATCGATAATCGAAAAAATCGGGTTATAGCAGGAGTGGTCCGATTTTAATTAAATTTGATACACTCATAGACAAAGACATAAGAAACGATATTCAGAAGTTTCAAGGTTGCAGTTCTTACAATAGTGCAGAAAATCGATAATATATATATATATATATATATATATATATATATAAAAGGCAAGATGTTTGTGTGTGTGTTTGTTTATCTGCCTGTGTGTCTGTTTTTTCAGCCCTTTTATTTTGATTTTTGCTTCGAGTTTGGCTCTAAGTAGGTATAATTGTAGTTCTTAGTCTCAGCCATGATACCATTTACTCAGAGGACTTATTTAGCCTTGAAAATTCAGTTTACGACGAAAAAACGTATTTGATATCGATACCAGGAAATCAAAATTTGACTTACATCAATTCATTTTTCTTTCAGATGTGCGTTGTGGTGCATTGGATATCGGCTCAGAATGAGAAATCGGGGAACCGATTTCGAATACCAGCCGAATTCATTGCATTCACTTACGCGCAAATACCCTTGGGAAAGGTATTAATCCGTCTATTCCTTCCAGTTATGGGTTAAATAACAGGACCGATTGGGTTCTGTAGCCTTGGACGGCAACCAGTCTACCGCAGAAAGCAATGGCAACCTACTGCGGGATAATCTTCTGCACTGTCAGTGATGTCTCTTTCGAGACATGATCGCCCAAGCGTGTATCACGTATGGCATTTAACTGACTGACTACGGTTTCGCTTTAACTGGAAACAACTATTGCTTTTTAGTCTTTCGTGCCAACGTCCAAAGAGTCTGAGCTCCAGGACCATGGATTAGTTTTAAAGCTTTCATTACACCCAAGCAACGCCGGGCTATAATGCTAGTATATATATAATGAACAAACTATAGATATATAGATAGATATATGCATTCCTCTTAAATTAATATATATTTATTATTATTATTATTATTATGTCATTTTTCATCATATTTCGATTTCTGCTTTGGTCTCACTACCAACCAAGTCTGCGGGGAGACCTAAGGCAGGTCGTGGCGTGTTGTTATGACTCCATTTCATGTTTTTCTATCTTCCCTATCATCCCCAGCATTACATAGATAACGTTTTCCTTAGTGTGTGGGCTGTACTTAATAAGACAATTTTTTGTATATCTCTTAAGCTGGGGTTTCCAGGGATTCTTTCAATGTGTTGTTTTGTTCCATTTTTTATCATTCCAAGTGCACCTACTATCACTGGTACAACTCTTGTTTTCAATTTCCACATTTTTTCTATTTCAATTTCCAGGTCTTTATATTTTGACAGTTTTTCAAATTCCTTGGTTGCTATGTTACAATCCGCTGGACAAGCCATATCAATTAATAGACAAGTTTTTTTCTATTTATTATTATTATTATTAATATTATTATTATTATTATTATTATTATTATTATGAGACAGACAGATAAGGAAGCGACAAGGATAGAAAGATAGTTAAAAATGGAGAGATTGAGAAAGATAAATAGATAGATAATGAAAAGACTTAGATAGATACAGAGGTAGATAGTTAAGTAGGTAGATAGGTAGATAATAAAGAGACTGAGCATCTCTTATATATTTGTAGCTTATTTATGTTGTTGTTGGTAACATTTTAAGGCTTATTTATCATTGGTTTATTGTTGATCTATTATTATTTCATTTACTTTGCATTCGTAGTTTGTTGATGTGTTTATTATTTGCTTTATTCAGCTTTATTACATATTTATCAAACGAATAGATTGTCAAATACAAATATTTGTACTAGACACAACAAACATAATGTAACATACACTACCGGCCATAATTATTAGGCAGCCCCAGTGTTTTAAATAAATGATGTATTTCACACTATTTTTTAGTATTTATTGCCAAGTGAATAATTGTAAATGAAAATAGAATGGCTCTTTTGTTAATACTGCACAATAACATATGCATCAAATGAATTTATAAATATTTAATAATTACCTATATTGCAGTTTCACCAACGAAAGAATGAAGAAAATTTAGGGTGATTCGGACGAGTTCATCATTGTTTCCTTGCCTTGTAAGATTTTGGAAGTTAATAAAAACAAAGAACCATTCTATTTTCATTTAGAATTATCCACTTCAAAATAGTATGAAATACATAATTTCTTTTTAAAAAACTGAGGTGGCCAAATAATTATGGCCGGTAGTGTACTTTAAACAAAATTTCTTCTAAAGCATATATATATATATATATTGATTATTTAATTACTTAGTTTTTGGTCATAATAAAATTAGACCAGTACACAGTTGTATTAAACAGTGTTCAATAAAATTATATTGTAGAAACTTTGAATATTCAAGTTCCCTGAAGACACCATAAGGTAAAAACCTAGGTCGAGTAACAACTCGTTTACAATTGAAGAATATATATATATATATATATATATATATATAACAGTACACTTGGTATTTAATCCAGGTAAATTCCAAAAGAGACGAACTCAAGAGAACTCAATGTTAAATTCATGTATTTAATTTAACAGAGTAATATTTTATAATATATATATATATATATATATATATTATATTTTAATTTTATTATATATATATATATATATATATATTATAATTTAATTTTATAATATATATATATATATATATATATATATATATATATATATTATAATTTAATTTTAATAATATATATATATATATATATATATATATATATATATATATGTATATATACTCAGTTATGATCTAAAATTAAAGACAGGATGATTAAATAAAAAGAAGACAAGAGGAAAACTGTATTTAACTCGCCTACGCGTTTCGTCCTGTGATGGACTTTATCAAGGCAAAAAGACAGAATGAGCTTTATTCCAAATTACGTATTTATAAACAAACAGTGTTGGCAACTATAAAAACACTTACTAATCATTAAAAAAGATTAACAGAATATTTTAGTTTTAGAATTCCTTCATGTGTAGTGCAATGTCACGAGATGCTAAAATGAAGTGAATTCAACCGTTTTCCTTCGACTTTTTATAATGTATGTTAGTCTGTTTTAGTATCATTTCCACAAGCAAATGTGAGATTGGGAAAAACCGGGACGCAGACTGACATTTTGGTAGTAATGGATGGCGGCGCTCTCGAGAAATTTCCTTCTGAACAAATTGCATACTTTTTTTTATTAGTGTGGCATTTTTTAAATCGAAATTGAAATAAATTCGACCACTACTTCTTTTTTATTTCACCATATATATATATATATATATATTTTTCAATTGGAGTAGATAGACTAAACTATCGCCCGGTTCACACTCCACCCACGTCTATTGAACAGGTGTAGAGGCTCATCCCTTGTTTCCTGTTTAGGATGTGGTTTCCGGCTTTCTCTTTTCTAATCTTTTCACTCTTACGTAGCCCCCTGCACATCAGTGGCGTTACCGCCTTGCTCGGGGTGATATGATTAAAAAATATATATATATATATACTCAATAATTAAGGTTTAACACCAGACTACTCGGATCTCTACCGTGAGTTATCTTTTAGCCCAAAGTGAAAAAAATCAAAAAACACAACTTCAAATAAACACGAACTACATAAGAGTGGGATGAGTGGGATATATATATATATATATAAGTATTACACAGTTTGGTAATTTTTACTTTTTATAATTTGCTCAATACAGATATAGATCATATATAGAGATATAGGTATTATTAGTGTTATAATAATAACATATGGGACTTCAAGTGAAAATCTTTCAGGTTTCGGTGCCATGGTTTCATCAGCCTGATGATGATGCACTCGGCGCCGAAACCTGATTATATATGTATATACGAAATTTTATGTTTATGTTTATGTGTTTGTTGATGTGTATATTATTTACTTTATTTACCTTAAATACTTATTAAACGAATTCATTGTTAAATGCAAACATATGCACTAGGTTATTCGTAAATAGTGGAACATAATTTAAGCAAAATTACTTTCAACACACACACACACACACACACACACACAAGCAAACACACACACAAACACACACATATATATAGTGTTGATTTTAATATATATATATATATATATATATATATATTGTGTATTCAGGCAGCAATCACTCTTTTATGCAAGTTTCATTAAAAATGACAGGCAACGTGTTATGTTTAAGGTTTTTGTATGCGTTTTCATGTAATCTTATGTTTTACTTATCCAAGGACAAGTCTCCATTTGCACATCATGGAGTCTATAAATATCAACTTACAACGTTATGTCCTGTGTAGACAGGGAGAGTTTAAATTTAAATTAGACCTTTTTGGGGAGACTACCACCCAACATTGAACATATTTTTAAATTTAATCCTGTCTTAATCTCGGATGTTGTAAAAAAAAATTTTCGTGGTAACTTTTCTGTTTTAATTGCCGACGATTTTTTTCTGATGAAGTGTTGGCCGAAAGACGTCTTAAAATTTTTTCCTCCCTCTTGTTTTTTATTTTCCTTTTTTTTAAGCCAGATACCTTTGTATCTGTCTTAATAAAATGGTCCTTTTCAAAACAAATATATATATATATATATATATATATATATATATATATATATATATATATTAAAAAAGGATTAATTCAAAGATGTTGAATAGCCATTTCGATATGAAGATCCCCACGGGGGACGACACATCACCTCAGCAACAGAAAAAACCTTTCAGAAACTTTTTTTTCTGTTGCTGAGGTGATGTGTCGTCCCCCGTGGGGATCTTCATATCGAAATGGCTATTCAACATCTTTGAATTAATCCTTTTTTAATATATATATTTGCTCTGTAATATTTTATTACATGGAGCTCTCTTCCTGTATCATTTTTTAATATTAAAATAAATTTTTAATATTAATTAGGATCCGGTTTTTTGGAATTTACCTTCCTGCTTTTTTCCCTTGGATTGAAGTATCTGAATTAAAATATATATATATATATATATATATATATATATATATATATATATATATATATATATATAATTCCTGAAATGCTGAAAGTTAAAAACTTTTCAAATTAATATTTCAATAGTCATCAACATTTAGTGAGGTTTTAAAGATATTCGATGATGCGTAAAAAGTGCGCGGTGGAGGGGATATATGGAAAAGCACTTCGGGGTTTATGGATATTTTCCTTCCTTGTAAGGACAATAAGTTTTCAGTAGCCCTTATACATTAGTATTCTCAGTGAATTTAAAGGATGCTATCTTCATTCTTTTAACAGAAATGAACATGTATATCTATCTATCTATCTATCTATCTATCTATCTATCTATCTATCTATCTATCTATCGGTCTCTTCATTATCTATCTATCTATCTATCTATCTATCTATCTATCTATCTATCACGGTCTCTTCATTATCTATCTATCTATCTATCTATCTATCTATCTATCTATTACGGTCTCTTCATTATCTATCTATCTATCTATCTATCTATCTATCTATCTATCGATCTATCTATCTATCTATCTATTACGGTCTCTTCATTATCTATCTATCTATCTATCTATCTATCTATCTATCTATCTATCTATCTATCTATCATTCATTATCTATCTATCTATCTATCTATCTATCTATCTATCTATCTATCTATCACGGTCTCTTCATTATCTATCTATCTATCTATCTATCTATCTATCTATCTATCTATCTATCTATTACGGTCTCTTCATTATCTATCTATCTATCTATCTATCTATCTATTCGGTCTCTTCATTACGGTCTATCTATCTATCTATCTATCTATCTATCTATCTATCTATCTATCTATTACGGTCTCTTCATTATCTATCTATCTATCTATCTATCTATCTATCTATCTATCTATCTATCTATCTATCTCAGTCACTTCATTATCTATCTATCTATCTATCTATCTATCTATCTATCTATCTATCTATCTATCTATCTATTCTCTTACGGTCTCTTCTTATCTATCTATCTATCTATCTATCTATCTATCTATCTATCTATCTATCTATCTATCTCAGTCTCTTCATTATCTATCTATCTATCTATCTATCTATCTATCTATCTATCTATCTATCTATCTATCACGGTCTCTTCATTATCTATCTATCTATCTATCTATCTATCTATCTATCTATCTATCTATCTATTACGGTCTCTTCATTATCTATCTATCTATCTATCTATCTATCTATCTCAGTTCACTTCATTATCTATCTATCTATCTATCTATCTATCTATCTATCTATCTATCTATCTATTACGGTCTCTTCATTATCTATCTATCTATCTATCTATCTATCTATCTATCTATCTATCTATCTATCTATTACGGTCTCTTCATTATCTATCTATCTATCTATCTATCTATCTATCTATCTATCTATCTATCTATCTATCTATACGGTCTCTTCATTATCTATCTATCTATCTATCTATCTATCTATCTATCTATCTATCTATCTATCTATCTATCTATTACGGTCTCTTCATTATCTATCTATCTATCTATCTATCTATCTATCTATCTATCTATCTATTACGGTCTCTTCATTATCTATCTATCTATCTATCTATCTATCTATCTATCTATCTATCTATCTATACGGTCTCTTCATTATCTATCATATCTATCTATCTATCTATCTATCTATCTATCTATCTATCTATCTATCTATTACGGTCTCTTCATTATCTATCTATCTATCTATCTATCTATCTATCTATCTATCTATCTATTACGGTCTCTTCATTATCTATCTATCTATCTATCTATCTATCTATCTATCTATCTATCTATCTATCTATCTATAAAATGACAGAACATGTTTATTTTTCTCCTTATTATTAGGTTGTAACCGTCATCCATAAACTTTTCTTTAAACTTAATTAAACCTGCCAAATGACTTCTTTGTATTTCAATCTAGCATCAACTGCTTTTCCTTTATTAACTGTGCCTCTTACTTAAGTTGCAAAGCGAATGACTATACAGATGGGCGTCTTTCTCTAATGACATTATTATGCGCGTGTGTTCCTCTAATGTCACCTTAACGTGACCATTTTGTCCAGCATTACATTTGGACATTATTAGTTCGACCCTCCCTTGCACATTAGTGACGTTGTTGAGGGTTAATGGCACCGTTCTAGGTCGTAAGACGTAGTGATTTCTCACATTTCATTTGATGCTGGTAAAATAACGCGACTATAAAGAAGTCGACATCGGTGGGTTTCTAAAGGTTTTCGGTTTTTTTCCCGCTTTTTTTTTCTTCATTATGTGTGTTGCCGAGTTGGTGCACAAGGACTGAGGCAAATAATAAAAAAGAGTTTGTAATAATGTCCAGTCGGGATAAAAATGGCCAATAACGAAAAAAAAAAAAAAAAAAAAGCCCATAATATAAAAGCAAAATATTAGGTGTTTTCAAAAATAAACTAAAAAGACATAGAAAAACGAAACGGAAATTATAAACAAAGAAAAAAAATGGAGAAAATTCAATTCATAGTTTTTGGATTAACTATAAGCGAAAAAACGTATCAATAAGCTTCTTTATTCATAAGAGCGCGCGAACACTATCTATCTATCTATCTATCTATCTATCTATCTATCTATCTATCTATCTATCTATCTATCTATCTATCTCCTTTTGTTCATATATAGCCAAACATACATATTTATAAATAATATCTATCTATCTATCTATCTATCTATCTATCTATCTATCTATCTATCTATCTATTTCTTCTGTTCACCTCTGTCTCTTTCTGTCTCTATTACTCGCTATCTTTCTATATATGTATTACTTTCTGCTCATATCAATCATATCAATCGCTATCTATCTATCTATTTATCTATCTATCTATCTACCTATCTATCTACTATAAAATTATGAATTAAAAGTACATTACGGCACGGAAATTTCTCATCAGGCAATTTTGGATGTTGTTTGTGAAATTGATAAATCGTAAAATCTTGGGTCCTCTTTACCTGGATATATATATATATATATATATATATATATATATATATATATATATATATATATTTCCTCTTTAACATTAAATTCAGTGTCTATCGTCCTAAACATCCAAATGCTCATGAAAGCATGTGTGCATCCTGAGTGGAGTCGAACCTGCGTTCACTTTTTAATTCCAAAAACTCTGTTCAGGACAAGTGTGCTTTACTATCCAGCCACATGAATCCACTGTAGTTTCCAAGTAAAGGGAAATAATTCATTCATTGCTTAAAATTACGTTATACATATGTATGTGTGTATGTGTCTGCGTGCATGTATGTATACATATATAGGAAACTTTTACTCTCATACGAGTGCACAAACCAGAGAATCGCGTCAGAACAAGATGTTCGATAAATCGATTGAAATTATAATCAAATTTCATATTTACACGTCTAAGAAAAAAAAAACGCCAATCATAATTTTCAAATTTTTTATTCTTTTCATATTAGAATTTCTTAAAAAACGTAACATGTTAAATTTATTATTTTTATTATTTATTATTAATTATTATAGATGAAAATTTTTATATCGATAATAATGTCGGATGTTAAATAAAAAGGAGGATTCGCAATATAATTGATTCTAACTGAGGACTGAATAATATTAAGTATGAAGACGTCAACAATGTGCTTACCGTGTTTGTAATATAACATAAACATGACTTTATATACATAAACTCTACACATATTCAGTTACGCGTAAGATAAAACCCGGCCATTATCATGGGTGAAGTATCACCGAAAGCGCTCGAAAAACCAAAACATTAGGACAATTTCTATATAATTTAAGTTGGGAAAAGAAAAGAAATAAAAACACATGAAAAATAATATAAAAGACATAAGGATGATACCTTATCTGCCATTTTCAATGAAACCTTTATAAAAGAGACATTGCAACCCAAATATACACAAACTATATATATATATATATATATATACTGTTAGATATAAGAGACAACGAATGTCTATTATGTTTAATCATGAGCCGTTCTATACGTCGTATTTTGGCTTTAATTTCAGTTGAAAATAAAGACAAAAATTCTCCAAAATTTGGATAACTTTTTATTAATTTGGTTCTAAGCTTTCGGCTCACATGTGCCATCTTCAGAGAGGTTATTAAGACGGTAACACAATAACATCTACCATCACCGACGATTTTATTTTGTGTTGACATAAAACTCCGCTAGGCAATGGCAATAGTTACCAAAAATAACAAACGCAGTTCGCAAATTTGCTGTGCGGTTCTATGACGTCACACCGCGTGATAGCGCGAAATGACAACAGAAATATTTGTGTTACGGTCTTAATAACCTCTCTGAAGATGGCTCATGTGAGCCGAAAGCTTAGAACCAAATTAATAAAAAATTATCCAAATGTTGGAGATTTTTGGTTTTATTTTCAAAAGAAATTAAAACCAAAATACGACGTTTAGAACGGCTCATGATTAAACATAATAGACATTCATTGTCTCTTATATTTAACAGTATATGTTTAGAAAATTATTTGCTGCCTCGGTACACTATATATATATGATTTATATCGTTATACTCGTCTCAAAAACCTCCCTCGAAAACTTTCGAACGAAGGAAAAAATGGTTTTAAAAAAGAAAATAAGAAAGCGCTTTGGACATGAAAGTCTGTCAAAAGTGTTCGGACAGAAATCAGAACAAAGCCCAAAGAAAAAAAAAAAAAGAAAAGAAAAAAAACCCGACACGAGTAACCATCTAACAGAAAGCGCTCAATACAAAGGTAGAGCGAACTTAATAGAACCTAATGAGCCAGACGAACCTGCCTAGGTTTCTCCTAAACGGATTGTCAGGGAAAGCTGGCTAAACAGGAAAAAAAAAAAAAAAAAAAAAAAAACACATATAAAAATGTAACTAAGATAACCCCACGTGACCAGGAAATCAAAGAAACTACATAACACAAGGGAGGGGAGGATTGCAATTTTATTATTTTTAATTTTTAATTTTTGATTTTCAGGCTAAGGGGAAAACAACAAAGACAAAGACAAAAAGGTACTATACTACGATAGATGGGCCTAATTTAATAGCCATGGCTTCCTATGCCTCTCACACTTTTTATTCTAAAAACAATCGGAGTCTAACCGTACAGATGAGCTGTGATACAGCGAAACAGACCTGTCAGCGGATGACTATTTACGCTCTCACACCCTGATTGAGAAATCTAGAAGAATGGTAGACTTTGAAAAATAGTAGCTACTCTGGCATGTACGCATCGCTCATTCAGTAATAAATTATAGCACTCTGGCTATTGAGCGTGTATAATGATAATATACATGCTAAAAATTCTGCATTCCTCTGCCGAGCGCCCATAGCCCAGAGGTAGAATCGCCGACTGACGCCAATTCGGTGGGGTTTCAATCCTGGGTGAAAAGCAATCGGAATCTAACATTACTGATGAGCTGTGATACAGCGAAACAGATCTGTCTGCGGATGACTATATATATATAATAAAAAGAGTGAGAGGCCGTGAACGTTTTGTTTAAAGTGTATATTTATTGTTGTTGTTATTATACATGTTATGATACACTTAATTTCCAAAATATTTTATATCAGCAATATTACTGAAATTTTTTTTTATCATAACTCATCACAATATATATATATGTATATATACAAAGTATTGAGTTGTGATAATGTTTAGCCCAAAGATTATCATAATAAACATTATCATAGCTCATCACTATATATATATATATATATATATATATATATATATATATATATATATAGTGTTGAGTTGTCATAATGTTCAGCGCCATGATGGTTTTTTCAGTAGTTTTGCTGATAAAAGATATTTTGGAAATCAAGTTTCTTTTCATAAGCGTGTTGATAAGTTTAATGCAAGAATTTATCACTTTAACTGAGCAGGTTCATATCGACTTCGAAGTTTCATGAGAACATCGTTATGATGTCTTCATTCATCGGGCCGGGTATTTTTTCTTTTTTTTTTTAAAAACCTATTGCATTAAACTAATATATATATATATATATATATATATATATATATATATATATATATATTGGTGTATAGATTAAATACACCAATCTGGTTTGCGTGGTATATCTATCTTGCTATATGTTTCTATGTTTACATGTTCTGATGTCCATTTAAATTTTCTCATCGTATTTATTGTTCTGTCTTATCGTCTGACATGATTTTGAGGCTCATCTGATACTCACCATCAGACATACGTGTCCCTTTTTTAAAGCCAGGTTAAAGGGCCAAAAATACCTATAACAAGTCAGAGAGACGCACTCTGAATGTGCCAATAAAACGATCCATAAAAAAAAGGGTTCCTTATTTCTTTAGACAATTTCTGATTGATGTGGTCAGTGGTAGCAGCTGGCCCGAAGAAAATATGTCTACAGGCTGTAGTAAATAGACCATCGCATGCGCAATGCACTGCCCTGTAAATATTGCTTGTGTCGTCATGTTCGCCGAGGAAGTGTTTTTTGTCTTCACTTTTTTCCTCCTGGGGTCATAGAGAAATCGAATACAAAAGGACCGCTTGAATAAATTGTCCTGAGAATGTGAAAAGTGGTTGTGGGATTGACTCTGCAAAGGGCAGGCTAAAAAAAAAAAAAAAAAAAAAAAAAAAAAGATGGGGGCGAAAAAAAGAAAAAAACTAGTAGACTTATAGAGTGGGAGGGAGAGAAAGAGAGAGAGAGAGAGAGAGAGAGAGAGAGAGAGAGAGAGAGAGAGAGAACGAAGGTAAATGAATGGATGAGACTTGATAAAGAAGAAGAAAAAGTAATAGGAAAGAAAATTAAAAAATAAGAGTGAAAGAAGTTTTTGATTGGTCGGCGTCACAACGGACAATGGCCATGTGAATGGCGCTTAAAGATAAAGAAAAATAACAAATAAAACAGACAAAACTGTAGTCATATGGCTAATGGTGGTAATAATATTGTTAAAAAGATGGTCACCATTTCCGATATTACAACCCTCTCTATTATAATAAAAACCGTTGTGTGTGTGTGTGTATATATATATATATATATATATATATATATATAATTGTTTAATTACTAATTTTTTTGTCATGATAAAATTAGACCAGTACACAGTTGTATTAAAAAGTGTTCAATACAATTATAGTGTAGAAGTTTTGTATATTCAACATTTGAAAACGACTTATTACACGACTTAGGTTTCTGTCATGTGGTGTCTTCAGGCGATTTGCAATAACTGATTTTATCGATTTTTTTTTAAAGAACGCTCATGTAATGGTGATTTTTTTTGAACGCTCACGTAACGGGGAATTTTTGAACGCGCAATTTTTAAAATTACAAGAAATTATAATGTTTTCATTTATAAGAGTAGACTTAGAGAAAGGGAGATGGAGAGGGAGATAGAGTATATATATATATATATTCCTCCTGTCACGCCCGTGGAGAGAGAGAGAGAGAGAGAGAGAGAGAGAGAGAGAGAGAATGTAGAGTCGTCTCAGTTCATGGAGAAGGCAACAATAGCGGAACAGCATTCGTTCAGATTATTTTCAGTTATTAATGTTTACTACAAGTTATGAAAATTCTTGCCGTGTGTTTGCTCTTTAACAGTGCCTTATTATTTTATGTCATCGAGTAGTGAAGAATATATATATATATATCTAAATATATATACTGTCTATTATTATAAAGACTGTTGTGTATTTATTTGTGTGTATATATAATGATCCTGCCAAATATGCTATCGTCATTATTTTACACTCGTTATTATCAATTCTCCAAATTCTTCTCATGAAGACAATGGTAATAAAATAATAAACACTGCAATTTATAATAAATAAAACACTAACATGCGAATAAAATTTAATCGGCCACCAAATTCTGGACACCATAATTATTTCTTTAAAATATGTAATAGTAGCTCCCTTGATATTTTCTATAAATATTTTCCTGGTAATTGTTCTGATGAACTTTCCAGTTTGTTGTTGTTCTTTTAGTTAGAACTTCATAGAGACTTGAGGTATTATGGTAAATGTAGTCAATTGAATGCCATGCCTGATACACGCTTTGGGTGATCATGTCTCGAAAGAGACATGGCTGACTGTGCAGAAAATTATCCCGCAGTAGGTTGCCATTGCTTTCTATAGTAAACTGGTTGCCAGCCAAGGCTATAGTACACAATATGACCTATTATTTATCCCATAAGTGGAGGGAAGAGACGGATTAATACCTTTCCCAAGGGTATCTGTGCGTAAGTGAATGCAAAGAATTCAACTGGAATTCGAACTCGGCTACTCGATTTGTCGTCCCGAGTCGATATCCTCTGCACCACAAAAGAATGGTAGCTCAAAAATACGTGTTTTGCTGTAAGGAATTCTGTGATATGTTTGGGTCAGTAATTGTGGCTAGCTATGTTTAATTATAAAATAGAAGAAGACCAACAGTTCGCTGTCCCCCTTTGACCTTGTGCCACATTATTGTATCTTTACAAAATTCAATATTACGTTTCACTTTGGTACCTCGATTTTACAAGTTTAAGCGCAGCTGAAACGGCTGGATGCAACTGTAAGATCTATTTTAACATTCTTTTCTGTCACAATCCTCGTTTGGGGAACCCTCTTTTTGTTTCCCAATCAACTTTGATCTGGAAAAAATATAAATGCGATGTCAATCGTTATCTTCTGTCTTCTTAATTCTTGTTCCTTCATCGATCTCTCTCTTTAATAGTGCTTTTCTCAGATTCTCTCATACCTAGTAGGATAACAGGCCATAATTTGGATTTTAAAAATGCCATCCTAATTAAAAAATAACAAAATTCTTTACGAATGAAATACTGCGAGGGAGTTCTGATAAATATTTTACTATCTATTAACACACGTCAAAGACACTTTATTAAATAAACAATTTTAATAAAATCTATTCTTGAAGAACGCTGGGATACATCTACCTGATACTTCAAGCAGTGTTACTTAAATTTTTAAACCTTCACAAGTCCCCAAATGAATATGCGGACAACCACTAAACATGGATAAAAATGTCCACTAGACTCCCCCGCCAAACATACGTGTGTGCGCGCACACACACACGCACACACAAACAAATGGACACACGTAATAGATGTAAACGTTTAGCTTGGTTGATTGCATTTAGCGGTATATCAGCACCTCTATGGGTTATTTAATGCTGAAATCTAAATATTTGGAATACAATGTTATGGCTTCAACTAAATATATTTTGAACGAAATTGTATGTATCAAGATACGGTTGTGTTTTTTTTTCTGTTTAGGCAGTTTCTCGATCTGAGGATTTTACGATATATGACGTTTTCAGTTGAATACTAATAACTAGTTACTTGTTTCCGAGGATACTTGACTGCTAGCGTGGCTAGATAATCCCTGTTGCAGACGCCAGACTGTCACATATGTTTTTCATCAATTGGTTGCTCTTGTTCTGTGGTATATCAACATCTCTATGGGTTATTTAATGCTGAAATCTATATATTTGAACTACAATGTTATGGCTTCAACTAAATATTTTTGAACGCAATTCTACACCTCAAAATACAGTTCTGTGTTTTTTTTTTGTTTTTTGTTTTCAGATTGTAAATAATAGGCAGTTTCTTGGTAGGAGGAAGTTACAATATGTGACGTTTTCCGCTGAATAATAATAACTGGTTGCTCGTTTCTTAGGATATTTGACTGCTAGCGTGGCTAGATAATCCCTGTTGCAGACGCCAGACTGCCACATATGTTCTTTGGTTGGTTAGTTTTGTTTAGCGGTATATCAACACATGTATAGATTATTTAATACTGAAATCTAAATATTTTGAACACAATTTTATGGCTTCAAATAGATATATTTTGAAAGCAATTGTATGCTTTCAGATAAATATAAAATGTATTGTCGGTAATTCAACAATATCTATTATGAAAGGTATTGTTGGTCATTTTACTTTAAAAAATGTTAATTTTACTATGAATATGTATTACCGGTATTTTTACTAAAAAATGTATTTTTATAATTTCATAGTGTATTGTTTTTGTTTTCGGAGTCACTAATTGACCATTAACATGTGCTACCACCCCGGGTCAGGCTGGACCTGGGAACAACCACAATTAAGAAAAGGCTCCACGATCCTCGAAATCTCTAAACTCCCGATTAGAGGCCTTCCTGTCGGATGTAGTTTATCGTCATACCATCGAGCATATGTAACCGTCTTCTGTTTCCTTAATTTTCGTTCTTTTAATGTTCTTGCTTAACTAAATCCCATCGTAACCGTAAGTTCTATGCTAACAGTTTCTTTTCTCGCACTTCTTGCTTGTAGAATTCTCTTCCGGTTTCTTGCATCCCAGTCAGCATTAATTTTCAAAAGTTCGGTAGGCTGAGGATATGCTGATTTCATGCATCACTTGAATCAAGATAAGACCTTTCAACGCTATCATGTAAATAATTATAGTCTCAAATATAAATGACTAATATTTATTTATCACCGAAACAAATAAATGTTTATAGTAGGCGACAATTTTATTGTAGAAATGATTCTAGTTTCTTTCTGTAATAACGAGTCAGATAAACTTCTGTGCCCAAAGCAAGCAGATGTGTTCCAACTTCTGCATTCTTTATTTGCAGGCCAGATAAGTCATTCGTTGCCTAGCAGTAGAGGAAATTGTACGCCCTCATGTTACACTGCTGGTGGGAAAATAAATAAAACATCCTGAAGCAGCGGATTAATATCGAATTTTCAGTGAAAATTGTGAGAATGAACCGCTAATTCTACAAAAAATAGATGATGGGGAACATACTATAAAAAAACAAAAGATCGAGCGTTTTCTTGTGGCTCACCTGACGTAGATGCATAAAGTAGGTAAAGATGTGAATAATAAAGGAAGATGTAGACAGTTAAAAGCACAAAAAACAAATGCAAGTGTGGACAGAGTGCTAACGTTGGTGAGCTTAGTTTAAAGATCACGTATGCAACTGATATCAGGTCTGAATATAAAGAGGTAAACAATGCGACAGATCCTAGCTGAGGATATGCGGATGAGAAAAGTTTCCTCAAAGATGGTGTCTCGAATCTTGATTGAAAAGCGGAATCCAATTACTTGGCTTAAACAGTTGTGAGTTCAATACCTGGCTGCAGCAGTAGTGAACAAAAAAAATTATAATATTAACACTTGCATCAATTCTCTTTCTGTGTTTTAAGAATACGATGTACTGATGATTTGCTAATTGTTACCTCCTGGCTTATTTCCCTAACTGATCTCAGGGTGTTTCTAGCAACATTCGCCAGAACCATGGTGGATGTTTCTTCATCAGTTGCACTCTTTCATCGACCACACCACTCACGGTCAGCAACTGATCCAGTTTCTTGGAAGCGTTTGATCAAACGACAGACAGTGATTTGACTCAATAGTTTTTCTTGCTCTGGATGATTGCTGTTGAATTCTTGAGCTACAGAGCGGTATGTTTTCTATTACTGTTAGGTTTTCACCCATATCAGATTAAATCTGAAACACAGAAAAAATAAAAATTAGAATATGGTGCGCGTCTTCTGGGACACCCTATATATATATATATATATATATATATATATATATATATATAAATTCAATATTTAATATAAATTTCACATAAAATATATGAATAAATATATTTAAACAAATGTTTGGATGTACAAAATTTGTATACTATTTTAAAAACAAGGGATTTGTTGTCAGTCCCTAAGGCCCTTTCATCCAACATCTCATCAGGAGAAAATCGTTGGAATTATAAATCAAACGAAAAGAACATCAACGAAAATGAAGATCCAAAAAAAAGGGGAAAAACACTTTAAAATAAATATACATATAAATATATATATACTTTTAACGAGTAGAGGAGAAATCGTGAGAGTTAAGGGTAAAAAATTCAAATTCTAATTTATAATTCCCAATTCTGTTTACTAAATTTTCTCTACGCTTACCACTCACGCAAAATTTACCAATATAATGATACGGATTTTCCATCTCCCTTCACACTACCTTATGAGACATTGTCCTTTCAATGTCGAAACAAAATGTACACTTTGCAGTAGATTGTAATTTTTACATGTTCTAAACTATAAATTATAATAAATATTCATAGCTATATTTATATATTGAACACTGTTTTCAATTCATGTTCTGAACGTTGTGAATATTTTCTTCGTTCCTTATTCATTTGTATATATATATATATATATATATATATATATATATATAACACAAGTATGTTATAACATCACCACCAAGTAGCTATTAGGTTTCAACACTTCTTGTGTCATGTGATGATCCTAATTGCGAGATCTCGCAATCAGGACCATCACTTGGCAAGACACAAGAAATGTCGAAACAAAGTAGATACTTTGTAGTGAATGTTATACTTATGCTATAAATTTTAAATAAATATTATTTGGTCTTCTCTCTATTGAGTTCACTTTTAAGTATAGTGTTTCTTATGAATATTGGAATTTTATTCCATCCATACCACACACACACACACACACACACACACACACACACACACACACACATATATATATATATATATATATATATATATATATATATATATATATGAATTAAAAGTACGTTGCGACACGAAAATTTCTATGTGTCGAGATTTCTATTTCGTCATCAGGCAATGTTAGATGTTGGTTGTGAAAATGATTTGCATTTAAATACAAAAAACATTCGGTTTGCTATTTATGTATGTGGGAAGATGCAAAATTTATGTGTGTGTTTCTTTTAACTTATCAGAATAAAGATTCACGGAACATACCATGTCTAAAACGTAGTAATCTCAGAAATATAGGCTGATATCGAAAGTGCATATGGCAACATAGATAAGGACAACTGTGCGAGCAATGTAAATAGTATAAATAATTGCAGTTCTTCATCCAAGAAAGATAGACAGACCCTGAAGAAGTTGCAGAGTACAATTACCGAAACACCTCTATCTCAGAAATATAGACAAATATTGAAAGTGAATATGGCAACATAGGTAAGGACAACAGTCCGAACAAGTGAAGTAGTGTAATTCGTTACAATATTTCATCTCAGAAAAATCGACAAGTCCTGATAAAGGCCGGATCGTAAAATGGTCGAAACAACGTGAATATGGCAACGAAGTTAAGGGAAAATAGGCCAAATAATGAGGATTAGAAAGTCAATAGCGAGACAGTGCTGGCTCTGTTCGTTCTCTTTACTACCAGTTATGAAATCTCATGCTGCGTGTATGTTCTTTAACATTAGCTTATTATTATAATAAATATTTTTGCCATAATTATGTGATCAAGTAATGAAGAATATATATATATATATATATTAGTCATCCACAGACAAGCCTGTTTCGCTGTATCATAGCTCATCAGTGTGGCTAGACGCATCCATTCACCTCTGGCCGGGATCGAAACTCGACCGATGTCAGTCGGAGTCGCTACCCCCTAAGCCATTGACGCATGGTTATCAGAGAAGGGAAATTTTAACGTGTTGTATATCAGCAGTGTTTACACACGCCAGCCACCGAGAGAACTCAATTCATTTCTGAAGAGTCACGCATATAGCTGAAATATATATATATATGTGCGTGTATGTTCTTTAACATTAGCTTATTATTACAATATATATTTTTGCCATAATTATGTGATCAAGTAATGAAGAATATATATATATATATATATATATATACACAAATAAATACACAACGGTCTTTCTTATAATAGAGACGATATATATATAATCCTTTAAAATATTTTGCCGTCATTTTTGACGTCAGGGATACACTCCTATATATATATATATATATATATATATATATATATATATATATATATATTAAAAGGAGGCAAGAAGACTATATTTTGTTTTAGCCAACTCGTTTTGTCCCCTGACAGACTTTATTGAGGCAAAACCGAAATTTATTTTTTCCTCGATGAAGTCCTTCAGTGACTAAAATAAATATAGTTTACTTCATGTCTCTTTTTTTAATCACACTGCTCCTCTCCTGATTATCTGAGCACATTTACACACCCACGCGCGCACACACACATATATATGTATAAAATAAAACTTCAAAAGTTATTTTTGGTGGATACTCATATTTGAGTAGACGCGCTGTTTATTTATTAAACAGTATATTTATTTCACTCTACCGGCATGAATCTTCACGCAATATGCCATAGGAAAAGTATGAATCTAACTCTTCTTCCCCAGCTATGGGTTGAATAGCAGGACAGATGGGCTCCTATAGCCTTGATTGGCAACCAGTCTACAGCAGAAACAAATGGAGACCTTCTGCTGGAAATCTATCTTGTCAGTCATCAATTGAAAGTGACATGATCGCCCAAATATGTATCATCTATGGCACTTGACTCTATATATCTCTTCTACCTCCTGTTATAGGTTGAATAGCAGGACAGATGGGCCCCTATAGACTTTATTAGCAACCAGTCTACCGTATCTATCTATCTATCTATCTCAGTTTTATTTTCTATCTATCTATCTATCTATCTATCTATCTATCTATCTATCTATCTATCTATCTATCTCAGTTCTATCTATCTATCTATCTATCTATCTATCTATCTATCTATCTATCTATCTCAGTCTTTTTTTCTTTCTATCTATCTATCTATCTATCTATCTATCTCCGCTGGCTCATTATCTATCTCAGTTTTATTTTCTATCTATCTATCTATCTATCTATCTATCTATCTATCTATCTATCTATCTATCTATCTATCCATGTCTCCAGAAGTATCTATCTATCTATCTATCTATCTATCTATCTATCTATCTATCTATCTATCTATCTATCTATCTCAGCTTTTGTATCTCATGTACATGTTGTAGTAGGTAGGTATAAAGATATAAGACAGTAACTCTTAACTACCCTGCTGCGGCACGCTCGTGAGGCGCGCGCTCTTACGTGTGCCGCGAAATATTGTCATTGCATTTTTGTATATGTGTGTATGGAAAGACTAGTGGTAACACGTTAGTATTTCTCTAAATAATAAGTATTAACATTTCCTTTCAAATAACTATTTCCATTACTCATCGATTATATTATTTTAAATATTTTGTTTAAATATTCATTGTTTAAAGAGTAATTTTATTGTTTTAATCGCTTAAAAGAAATCATTCGACGTTACCCATCGGAACATTCTGGATTTCTATACAAAAGGAGAACCTCACATTTGCTAAAAATACATAATCAGTTTTATTACAGTATTATTTAGGCTTCTAAACTAATTATAAAATTAAAAATAAGAAGTGAGAATGACTGCTCTCAAATGAAGAAGAAATGTGGGCCTACTTTTCTTGCACTTCCCCCCTGTGGAACTCCCTTCTGTTTACTTGCTTCCATGATCATTACAATTTCCAAATAAGAAGTGAGAATGACTACTCTCAAATGAAGAAGAAATTAGGGCCTACTTTTCTTGCACTTTCCCCTTGTGGAACTCCCTTCTGTTTACTTGCTTCCATGATCATTACAATCTTCAAATATTTAAATGCAATGTCAATCGTTGTCTTCAATTTTCTCCTGTTCCGCTTCTATACTTCCTTCAATACCCCCTGTACCCAGTCTTGTCTCTTACTGTAACCCCCTGTGCAGTAGTGTTGGTCTCCCGCTTTGCTTGGGGTGAAATGATTAAAATATATATATATATATATATATATATATATATATATATATGGTTAAATAAAGACAAGAGAAAAACTATATATTTCCTGTGATAAACTTTATGAAGATAAAAAGACAAAATTAATTTTATTTTATTTTTGTGTTTGTTTGTTTCGAGGTTTAACGACCTATCAATCCTTATGGGATCATTTAAGGTCATAACTGATGATTTTGTGTAAGGTTATTTTAATACTAAAGGGATATCCTACATTTTCTAAAATGGCTTTATCAGTTTTATTGTAATTTTCTACTTCTTATTTATATGAATTAGACTTCTCTATTATAAATAACATGAGAAATAAGAAATGAAAAAAGACTACACAGAACTGAAGAAGAAATTAGGTGATAAGAAAGAAGAGAAGTGACTAAATAATGATCGCTACGAGCGCATTTTGTATTGCTTAACAATCAAATACAAACAACAATACACTCTCCGGTGAAAAAAGCTGCTGGTAGTGCCAGGGGTGGTGGTACAACTTTACCCACCGAAATTCTGTTACCTCTCCTGGTCGGCGGCTGACGTGGGCAGGGTATCCCATGTGCTGCCACTCGTAAAAAATTGGACAACAAATCTCTCTGGAAATTAAGATCACTCTTGGAAAGACGAAGTGAACCCCGGAAAGTTGGGGTGGCATCATGGAAACACTGGAATATTAAAGCAAATATGACCAGCACAACAAACGAAAAATGCCCTCTGGTTGTCTGCTGCAGGGAAGGAGAATATATCACAGATTTGACTGATCCAAGTGTTAATGGCGTGGACTTGAAACCGCCTACGACGTATGATTGCGGCAGAAAATTCGACGGTCTTCGTGGTTTAACTATCAATAAGGTACACTAGTGAAGGCAACGCCGTTAGCTTATTGAAGAATGTATGTCAAATGATGGGATTTCGAACCCGGATTACACCCACAGTCTTCAAGATCCCATTGCTGAGCGTCAACACCCTGGATAAATTCTATTCAAGAAAATAATAGAATGATGCAAATGCTATCAGGGAGCTACTTGACCGAATCTCGATGAGGTACTCTCGTTAATAGTTACTGATCATCTTTAGATGATACCATTAGCCAGAAGATCAGATCTTTCTGTAGAATTGTGCACGAGGTGTGTCTTAAGTGGTTTGGTGTCGCAACTCTAAGAGAGGATACGAAAGAAGAGAAGTAACCTAATATCGGTTGTTACGAACGCGTTGTGGATTGGTTAACGAACAAAAGCAAACATTTTCAACACAATGTTGAAAATTCGACTTGCAGTTATAAAAGAAACAGCAAGAGGCTGACACATCTACAAAAACAATACCCTGCCTGAAAGCAAAAGTAGCGACAGGGGTGGCAATACCACCTTAGCCAACGAAACTGTGTTACATCCCCTGGTTGGCAGCTGACTTTGACAAGGTATCGCACGTGTTTTCACACGATGTATGGAGAAAAAAATTAACATAAAATCTAAGAAGCGAGGAAGGCTCAACTAAAGAAGAAATGAGGGTCTGATTATCGCACATTCCACTAAACATTGAAGAAATCGCGTGAAAACACAAGACGCAGATTTTAAACTAAATAAACTGCACAAATAGTTGTAATAAAGTAAGTTCATATTTGTGTCTGTATTTTTTAAATACGTTTATGGTTTTAACATTCAAATGTATACCATTTAAAACTTTTTCTTAGGGTGTCGTGATATAGTTATTTGCTTCTTGGTGTGCCGTTGCTTAAAAGAGCTGAGAGACACCGTACTAAGATATACTAGGACATGTACATACAAATATTAAATCAACCTCAACACTTTTTTCTCTCTATATTTTATATCCAAACTATTTGTATACTGATAACTCAATTCTACAGTTTCACTCGTAACCAAATGAAAGCCTCTACGTATCCATGTAACATTTATTTATGATCTAAATAAACAAATCTTTACACTTGGCATTGATTCTTTTATATGAATAATGAAAATTATATCACACGTTTGACTTTGTGCACAAAGAAACAGAGAGACACGTAGGCGCGCCCATCAAGAGGGAGTCGCTTGAACGCCTATGTGAGCGGCTTCGTACCTAGGTATATTTGAATATGAATGCAGACTAATGAGAAGTGATATTTTCTGATAAAAGTGGAGGTCACAACGAGGCTGCAAAAATTCAAATGAGCAAGCGATAAAAAGAGGTGGTGTGCGTGAGGTCATTTGCATGAGATTTCCTAACCGGAAGCTATTACCTTTTTTTACAAAAGAGGCAACCATCTTGTTGTTAAAGCGGGGAGGAGAACCTGAAGAAAATGAAGAACAAAAGGTTAAAAAGGAAGATCGAGACGCAGTTTGGTTGGGGGTGAGGGAAAAGTACGAAGTTCAAAGGTAAAAATGAAAAAGAGAATCTAAAGGAAGAAAATTTTGAAAAGTTAAAAAAAAAAAACGAAATGCGAATGAGACGAAGAATATGGAAGAATAATAAAAGATAGAAGATTTTTGAAAAGGAAAAGACTTTTGAGGAAAGAAGGTAAGATGAATTGCGACAAGAAAATAAATATTACAAAAGAGGAAATAAAAGATTATGAGGAAGCAGTCGAAAAACACGCGAAACTTACAGTATGAGATAAAAGCTAGAAAATGACTGAAGAAAAAAGAAAATAGGAAAAGAATAAAGGATATATAGTTTCTGAAAAAGAAAAATGAGAAAAGATGAAGAAGATTGTAAAAATAGACTAAATGAAATAAACAGAAATGGCAGAAGAAAATATATTTCGAAATCCACCACCAAAAACTAAAATCAGTAGAATTAAATTTTGAAGTAATGTAAGGAAAAGAAACGCAGTAGCAACTTCTTTTTAATAGTGTCCAGAAAATAAAAGACTCAAGAGTCACTCAAAAAAAGAAAGGAAAAAGAAGAAAGAGAGGGCGAAAGAGAAAAAGAAAAAAAGAGGAAGAGAAGGCGAAGGAAGAAAAGAAGAGGAAGAAGAGAAAGAGGAAGAAGAAAAAGATGAAGAAGAAGAAGTGGAGGAAAAAGAAAAAGAGGAAAAATAAGGAGAAAAAGAGGAGGAGGAGAAGGAGGAGGAAGAATAAAAAGACTGAAAAAAGAAGAAGCGGAAGAAAAGGGAGAAGCGGAGGAAGAAGAAGAGAAAGAAGAGGAAGGCGAGGAAGAACAAGAAGAACAAGAAGAAAAAGAAGAGGAAGCAGAAGAAAAGAAAGAAGAAAAAGAGGAAGAACATGAACAAGAAGAGGAAGGAGAGAAAGAAGAAGAAGATGAGTAACAAAAAGAAGGCGAAGAAAAGGAAGAAGAAGAGGAGGAAGAAGAAGAAGAGAAAGAAGAAGAAGAGTAAGAAGAAGAGTAAGAAGTGTAAGAAGAAGAGGATTAAGACGATGAAGGAGAAGAAGAGTAAGATGAAAAGAAGAGGAAAAAAGAAGAAGAAAAGGAAGAAGAAGAAGAAGAGTAAGAAGAAGAGTAAGAAGAAGAAGAAGAAGAAGAAGAAGAAGAAGAAGATAGTACAAAAATAGAAATTAAATGAATATTAATAAAAGACTGACAGTTTTAATAAAATTATTAAACAATAAATTTACAGTGAGTACAATTTGTTTTCAGCACTTGTCTTACTAGGAAATGTGTTTCTGCTTATAAAACAACAACATGAGGTATACAGCACGAAAAGAATAAGGGAAAATGCTTCTTTTTATTCGATAAAAATCAAAGTATGTCGACTGTTTCCGGAATTAAGTCAAGAGGACAAAAACATCAACCATAACAGCGATAAAAAGACTTACGTTATCTAAATTCTTAGACGAAATATGTTTATTATCGATCTAGAACATCAGGATAAAAAGTAAACATGAATAACAAACGAAGAGGCAGATTATATTTCACAAAAAGACGTCAACGGGCGGAAAGTGAAAAAAGAAAAACACTTTTAAAAATAAAAATAAATAAAGGTATGTTATTTCTGAAAGCAACATGCTTATTTAGTGCAGTGGCCAAGAGTTGTCTGTTAATATTTTTTCTCATCAATTACGGATAATGAATATCAGAGACATGCATTGTGGTGCAGTGGATATCGGCTCGGAACGAGAAAGCGGGAAGCCGAGTTCGAATTCCAGTTGAATTCCTTGCATTCACTTACGCGCTATTAATCCGTCTCTTCCCTCCAGTTATGGATTAAATAAGAGGACAGATTGGGTTCTATACCCTTGGCTGTCAACCAGTATTCCGCAGAAAGTAATGGCAACCTACTGCGGGATAATGTTCTGCCCAGTCAATCATATCTTTTTCGAGACATGGTCGCGCAAGCGTGTATCACATATGGCACTTAACTGAATGAATATCAGTTAAATGGACAGAAACACATGCAGACACAAACACACACGCAACCACAGGCGAACGTTCATACACACACACACGCACTCACATAAGCACATGCTTGTATGTTATCTCTTAAAAAGTAAACAATCTGTTATATACATTGTTTGGACTGTTGTCCTTATCTTTATTGTCATATTCAGTACATTTCGACCGTTGTACGCTCCGATCTTCTTCAGCTGTCTGGAATTTTGAACAAGACCCTTTATTTCAATCACAGAGGTAGGTTGTTCTCGTTCCATGAGTCATGCCACTTCTGGATGTCTTGGTTATCTCTATTTAACACAACTCTCTAAGTTTTTGTTTACTGTCGCCAGGTATTGAACTCACAACATTTTGGGTCAAATCACTGGATCCAATAAACGCTTTTCCCTCTTGGGCCATGTGTCCTTGCGAAGGTCGGTGTGTACAACAGCCGATACGTCCTAAATATAAAAATAAAGATGAGGACTGCAGTTCGAACACTGTAAATAATATAAATACCTCATATCAGAGATATAGACAAACAGTCTATTGTTGACAAAATTTTTTGTATTTTATAAATAAAGGTTATAAACAGAGTGTCTATACATATTGCATTGCTCTTCGTGCAAGCATATAAACAAACAAATCCCACCTTCTTAGACACTCCTATGGAGTGAAAGGCCACAGCCTCACCATGCCCGGAGACATAGCTTCAAATACTGCTATGGTTTCTGTAGCTTGAATTACCAGCCCCACACACAATCGGTTTTGAATGTTGTAAAGCAAAGCTAGGGTCAAAGTCCAGTCAACCCTGCTATTTAACTTTGCGAAAGTTAAGACTGCGTAAAAATTTGTAGTGCAGTGGATATCAGCGCGGAACGAGAAATCGAGGAGCCAAGTTCAAATTCCAGTTGAATTCATTGCATTCACTTATGAGCAAATACCCTTGGGAAAGGTATTAATCCATCTATTCCTTCCAGTTATGGGTTAAATAACAGGACAGATTGGGTTCTATAGCCTTAGCTGGCAACTAATCTACCGCAGAAAGTAATGGCAACCTACTGCAGGATAATATTCTGCCCAGTCAGTCATGTCTCTATCGAGACATGATCGCCCAAGCGTATTTCACGTATGGCACTTGGACTGAAGTGTAGTCGGGAGAAAGTCAAATTCGGCATATGGATTTCATGAATTCCCGTTGTAGTGCATGTCTTTTATTGCGCTTGACCTTGAAGAATCTAGTCGTCTAGCGTTCGTATCGATAATTTGTCCTAGATATTTAATTCTGGGCAAACAATTCGCATTTTCTTCACTGATCTTAAAACTCTACTCTTTAATGCTCTCAAATACTTTTTTTCACATTTTCTGTATAATAATTACGGGTCTCACTTTTAATAAATACATCATCTAAATATGTAAGCATCGTATCTATAATATTTTGGAATATGCTTGGTGTTACATTTATACCAAAAGGAAGCCGGTTAAATTTGTATAGTCCTCTATAAGTGTTAACTATTAATAGTTTTGAGCACTCTTAGTCTACTAGTGCTTGTAGGTAAGCGTCTTAGAGTTCTAATTTAGAAAAAGAAATTACCACCATTTAATTTGGCAAAAATTTCCTCTGGACATGGTAATGGGGAGTTATATTGTTTCAAACTTTCATTTAGGCAAGTTGAAAAATCATTACATATGCAGATTTTTTTATTTTCTTTTTTTAAGCGTAAACTGTTGGCAATGCCCATTCAGAATAGTCTATTTTTTTACATCACATCTAATTTTTCTAGTTTCCCTAATTCCTTATAAATTGGTTCTCAAGCAACAAACGGCACACTCCTTTTTGGCTTACATATCGGCGTTATATTCACTTTTAATTTAAATTTAACTTTTTTTTGTGGATGTCCATAGACCTTCTGAGAAGATTTCTAGAAAACACTTTTTAATTCATTCTTTAATTTTTCAGTTGCAGTATTAGCATTGAAGGTAACACTATTTTATTGTAGAAAAATGAATTGGGAAGTTCTAAAGATCAAATAATGCAATCCAATCTGTTCCAAATAAGTTAGCTATATTTTTTAATACAAACACCACTGCTTTTTTAGTTTAAAAACAAAAAATGAATTTACCCATAAAGTTCAATTTATTTTCTGAAACTCAATGAGCAACATTTTTAGAAGTTAATAAACTAGGTTTACCCATTTTTCTCCATGTCTGTTCATCTATGATGGTGATATCAGATCATGTATTTAATTGTAGTTTTTTTTTTACATTATTAATTTTCACAAAAAAAACAATTTCCTATTTTGAGATGTTTCTAACTCAGTTAAAGACACGGTCGAAGTTTTGTTAATTTTTTTATGCTTTTTTGACTTTACACCACATATTTACCATATTCACATGTTTTATTTTTCTCCCTTTTTTTATTTGCAATAAGTATTTTTGTGTCCTACTCCTCCACATTCGCAGCGTTTTTTGTTCTAAAAAAAAAAAAAAGAATTATTTTGAAATGCCTACCTCTACAACAGTGGCAATTATTAGGTATTGAGGTGGGTTTATCGTCTTTTATAATGTTCTATTAGTCGTTGAAAAATTGTTTATAGTTTTTTCTCTTAGATGGTCAGATGTTATGTATTTGTGAAATGTCTCTTCCCGCAGTTCTTATGGCATTGAGTTTTAGATTTAAAAAACATAGACACTCTTCCGCTATTTTCTGGAAAGGTCATTTGAGATGAATTTCTTATTTAACAAGTATCTTTGATCTTATTTCCACGTCCTTATTAGAAGTTAAGCCCTGTACATATATTAGACACTTAAATAAATCCAGAGTTAATTTATTTAACTTCTCGCATTCTCGATTCAAGACTCCTGCATAAGTGACAAAATCTTCATCGTCACATTTTATTAAACTAAGACATTACCAATGTGTATTGAATCATGAGCTCCTATTACCGAAATTGTGATAGTATTACTACAGTTTCATCAATATTTATCCAACTTATTTTTTTTTTGGCAAAATAAAATTTACATATTTTTCATGTTCAGTAAGTATCAACTTTCTTAATAATAAATCATTTTTTTCATCATTCCAATGCAAACAATCACTTTTGAAGATCACCTCGTATATTCTATAATATAACAAATAAGCTGGGAAAATTACCCATTCGTCTGAATTGTATAAAAATTCGCTAATTGAATTAGCAACAGCCTCTGAAGCGAATAAATCTGATGTTTTTTTCTTATCCTTATATCTTACTTCAAAACTAACATAAGCAGTCCTTCCTACTCCTCATCAGCATCGACCAAGCGAGTCTCCCTGAAAGTAATATACTGCGCCTACTCGATCTCACCTTTTCTTCCGACCTCAAGTGGAACCATTACATTGAATCAATAGCTAAATCGACTGCTAGGAAGTTTGGGTCACTGTGTCGGGCCAGAAAGTTTTTCCCACCTGAGTCCATCTTGCACTTATACAAATCAACTATCCAATCGTTCATTGAATACTGTTGTCATATCTGGTCGGTAGGCCTGCCATTCATCTCAGGGTTCTCGACAGGCTCCAGAGTAGAATCTATAATGTGATCGGTCTCGACCTTGTAGCTGGATTTCAGCCACTTTCTCACCGACGGGATGTGGCTTCTTTCTTTTTTTTATTCTACAAATATTTTCATGGCTTCTGCTTCGACGAGCTTAGCTCACTGATGCCTCCTCCACAAAAATTTACTCGAGCAACCAGACCGGTAACAAGGTCCCACCCTTTTACAGTTAAATCATTTAAATGCAGCCGCCACTTCTACTTCATTTGCTTTTTTTATTGAACTTCCCGCCTGTAGAACTTTCTTCCATATACTTGCTTCCCTGAGGGCTACGATCTCCAGGAATTTAAATGCAATGTCAATTCCTTCTCTTCTCTTACCCACTTGACTCTAGTTTTTCCCTCGTCCTTTCCCCATCATCTCGTGTTATCTTGTTCTTTTCCTTTCTCACTCTACCCTCGCAACTGTCTTCACACTGGTATGTCCATCCTTCTCTTGCCCTTTCTCCGACACACCACTGTAACTGGTTCGTCTTTCTCTTCGCTCTTGTCCTGCTTAAACTTTCACTCTTCCCTTATGTAGATCCCTGCGCATTTGTAGAGGTACCGCCTTATTTAGAGTGAAACGATTAAAAAAAATTATAAATACACATATTTATATGTTTTGAGTGAGGGTCAAATTACTTAAATCAAGTAGCCAGCCAATATCTGTTGCTATTTCTCTCTTTTCAGAGCGTTTAACAAATGTCTTCCGTGATGATGGCTTTTCTTTCCTTCGAACTCCGCCATTACTACGTTTTGGCGCCATAATAAAAGGTAGTACGTATTCTCAAGCACAAACGAAAGAGAGCGAATACACAACAATCCAATATAGAGTACAACCAAGAACTAGCCCAAGCTGCTTTCTTCAATCTAGCGCTGTATAACGATGTATTCTTTCGCCGAAGCGGTTCGTTTCGTACGTACGAGACAAACAGCATAAGTGGGAAACAAGATGAATGGAGATTGTATCATGAGCACAAATCGCCGTGGGTCGGTACTATTGTAAAATGGGAACCTAGTCTACGTATTTTTCAGTCCTTTAACCTGAAAGTCTAACTCTAGAAGAACAGTAAAAACATTTGAGTTCCGAATTGTGGATGCCAACATTAAACAACTACAAAAATCTGAGAAGCCTCTTAACAGACAACAGAAAGTGTAACATTGAAATCTGAAGGCGCATTAGAGAACCGGAAGAAATTTCAATAAGCTAAGCAAAGTATTAAAAAGCAGGAAAATTTAATTAGAAACAACGAAGTGTACTAAACTGTTTTCTAACAATTTATTATTCAATAAGGAGGTGAATGTTGGACTATATTCTCACAGATAAATAGGAGACTTGCGATAATTAAGGTACTGCCATTTTCTTTTTGCTATTCGGTTTTATTAAGATTAGCAGCTTAGACTTTAAGAGGCAACAGGAACGCATGTTGCAAGTTGGCTCACTGTCCTTGCGCGGGTTGTCTTAGCCGGTTGCAAACCTGGGTGTGAGAGGCATATCGACGTTTCAATAAGCTACAATAAAATATAAAATATTTTGTTAAAGTTTATGAGACAGTAACTTTATAAAGTAATCAAATATAAATCAAAACATAATATAAGAAAAAATTAAATTACATGAATCTTCGAACCATATGTTGCGTTCTATGACGTCTCTTGATCCCCACGCTAAAGGTCATTTCTTTTTCTTAGTCGTTTCATCAAGCTTGAATCCTAAGAAGCAGTTTGGAAATTGATGTTACAGGAACGCATGTCGCACGTTTGCTCAGTGTCCCTCCGCTGGTTGTCTTAGCCGGTCGCAAAACTGTGTGCGGGAGGAATATTGACGATTCAGAATTCTTGAGAGCCTCTGTTGAATTTCAGTCGTTTTGAACTTAAACCAAGACAAAAGCAATCCATCACTGTCTAAATGCTCCGTCCATGAGGCACTGCGGCTAAACGCTGACCATTCTGGCTCTGGACTTTGCATTCTGTGTTATAAGAAAATTATTACATCTAAACTTATTTATAAATGGAACTTTGTCTGTGTGTGTGTGTGTGTGTGTGTGTGTGTGTGTGTGTGTCCGTCACCTATAGACTTACACAGTTGTACTATAAGTGTCTGCGAGTGTTCTTAGCTAGGTTTTGTGTCGAGGTACCCCAGATAAATATGGAAAATCGATAATCGAAAAAATTGGTTTATAGAAGGGTTGGTCCGATTTTAAACAAATTTGATACACTCATAGACAAAGACATAAGAAACGATATTCAGAAGAAGTTTCAAGGTTGCAGTTCTTACAATAGTGCAGAAAATCGATAATATATATATATATATATATATATATATATATATATATATATATATATATATAAAAGGCAAGATGTTTGTGTGTGTGTGTCTGTTTATCTGTCTGTATGTCCTTTATACAAATCCACAATTTTTATCCGATTCTCACCAAACTTCACACAAATATTCTTTAGGCTGAGTTTGAGCTCCAGGACCATGGATTAGTTTGAAAGCTTTCATTACACCCGAGCAACGCCGGGCTATACTGCTAGTATCATATATAAAATAATATAAAATCATATATAAATATATCTGTTGTTATGCGTTGTATTTTTCGGACTCGGTCTGCGTTTCCGTCGTTTCGTATATTGTCCTACATCAAATTAAGTAATTTGATATATAAATTTAATTGCCAGTGCACTGCTGGTTATGTGGGGCGTACAACCTTACATTTGGAAACAAGAATTAATCAACATGTACCTTTTAAAATACGATTTGGCAAAATAGATAACATGTGTTATCTTTTCTCTACAAATATGGAATCGGCTATTGCTCAATTCCTAGTAGAGAATATAGACTGTGCTAAGTCGTATAGGAATGAGTGGTTCAAAATTTTGCATATAGCTGGTTCCAATAATCATTTAAAGATTTTGGAATTAGTCTGTATATCTTTACGTAAACCTTCTCTCTGGCGGCAGAAGGATTTTGTGAAATCTCGACATTTGTTGGGGTTATATTTTATTTTAACTGTCCCTCGCTAATTATTTACACGCGATTTCTCCTCCACTCATTAAAAGTATATATATATATATTTATATGTATATTTATTTTAACGTGTTTTTCCCCTTTTTGGATCTTCATTTTCGTTGATGTTTTTTTCGTTTGATTTATAATTCCAACGATTTTCTCCTAATGAGATGTTGGACGAAAGGGCCTTAGGGACTGACAACAAATCCCTTGTTTTTAAAATAGTATACAAATTTTGTGCATCAACATTTGTTTAAATATATCTATTTATATATTTATGTGAAATTTATATTAAGTATATATATATATATATATATATATATATTTAATTATTTTAATTATTTATTTAAATTATTTATTAAGTATTTATTTAATTATTTGTTGACATTACGATACATTTCAGAGCAGATATGGTTATTGCAATAGATCGAAAACTGTGTTATATAGTCTTGATTAAAACACCGTTTAGACTAATGGTCATTCGTGGTCGAGAGGTCTAAGACGTGCCAGATCATATGGTAGCTTCCCCTATGTGGATAGGTGTCACAAGTTCGAATCCTGCCGAATGACACATATCTGTGTAATAAAAAATTATCGTAAATAATCAGGCCGGTAGATATAAATATATAATACTGTTTGATTAAAATAAAAACCCAGAATATCTATTTAAATACGAGTATCGATAAAAAATAATGTTCAAACAAATCGTTTCATATATATATATATATATATATATATATATATATATATATATTAACATATATATTTATATATATATTAACATTGTATATATATATATATTAACATAATTTGTATTATATACTATATTAAATTCATATTAATATAATTATATATATATTCAATATAATAAATTATATATCATATATAAATATATAGAAAATTATCATATATTAGAAAATCATTATTCAGTTAAAGACATATTAAAATCATTGATTGTGATATACGTTCTAAACTGAAGTGTGTCGAGTTTTCTAAATGACAGAAGTGCCATTAAATAAAAAAGAGAAGACGAATGACTTTATTGAGAGTCGTTAATAATAATGATAATATTTTCTTACAATGATGATCACCTTGCACAAGGCCTGAGTGCCACTCGAGGTTGAGGTTTAAATATTAAATGTCACAGTTTATAGGGATATGTGCGGAAGATAACGGTTGACTCTAGACATGGACATGTTAATTTTGGAGTGATCAGAGAAGCATCCTCTTGGGAGTTAGTTCCGCAATGCAGCGGTTCGTGGAAAGAAGCTGCTTGAGTTGGACTTACATCTGGTAAATAGATTACAAAGGGAATCAATGTATGTGGCATGGCGAGTTTTAACCGTGAAGATTAAGACCGGTTAATGTAGTTCGTCTGAATCCTTTCCATGGATATAGCGATATAATAGTGAGTGGCTTGCGACGTTTCTTCTGTGGGAAAGAGGCTGTATGGTGGAAATTATTTCATCAACCACAAGGACGCGGAGACGCTTTTGGATTTTGTCGAGACTGGAAGGTGAAAATTGGACAGCTCCTGCCCAAATATGACAGTAGTACGTCATTTTAAATCTGATCTGGCTCTTGTGATAATAGACGATAGCAGGAAACGTCAGGTGATTAGTGGAGCGCTACAGGTAACAGCCAATTTTTATATCGTCTTTAGTGAAGGATCTTATGTACGGGATCCACTTGGGGGTCTTGTTTGAGTTTATAACAAGAATCCTAGGACAAGAACTCTTTATAAGAAAAAGGATATATCTTTTTGCAAATGTCATTTTAAGTGTTAAAATATTGGTGAATTCTGAATATTTTTCAGAAAGTGCACCTTAAGATGTTCGTCGAAATTATAATCTTTTGTAATAATATCCGCAAGATTTGCTGATGTCACTTTTTTGTTGTCCTACTTTATAACTGTGGTCATTAATTTTATGTTTATTTTTTCCGTTGGAAAACACACAACACACATCAAGTAATGTTTGGCACTATTTTTGGGCAATGTGGTGCATTGGATATCTGCTCAGAATGAGAAATAGGAGTGTTCGAATTCCAGTTGAATTCGTTGCATTCACTTACGCGTAAACACCCTTTATAAAATTCTTCTCCTCTCCCTCCTGTTATAGGTTGAATAAAATAGCAGACTGGGTTCTATTGCTTTGGTTATCAACCGTTCTACCGCAGAAAAAAATGGCAACCTACTGCGGGAAAATCTTCTGCCTAGTCAGTCATAGATCGAAAGAGATATGAACACACAAGCGTGTAACAAGTATGGCTCTTAATTGAAAGAGTCAACACTCATTTAGGTGAGGAAGCTGTGGAAAGACACAATCGCTCAAGCGTGTATCATGTATGACTCTTAACTGACTGACTGAAGGCAAAAAAAAAAAGCCTACTGTTGCCGTTTTGTAGTTTGCATATTGGGGTGACAATTGTCTTCTTAAAATTGACACCGTCAGGCAAGGCCGTAAGAAAAACAAGTTGTCGTTTAGCTGTATTTACATTATTCGAAATATTGTCCTCATCTTTGTTGCAATTTGTACGACGTTTCGGTCGTTGTACGCTCCGGCCTTCTTCAGGTTCTAGGAATTTCGAACCAAACCCTTTATTACAATCACCGGTGTATATGAACTTCATTCCTTGCGTAGTAGTGTCTCTTCTGGTAGTCATATGAGTTATCTCCCTCTAACCCTGTAAGTTACCTGTTCACCACTGCTGTAACCTGCTATTGAACTCACAACTCTTTGGGTCAAGTCACAGGAACTAACCAACGTCTATATCCACTGGGTCATGTGTTCTTAAGGATAATAACAATTGAATTTTGGGGATTTATAAACCTAATGTTCAGTAACCTTTCTTTTACCAGATTTCATATTGCAATTTTTTGATGTTAATAGTTTTCTCTAGTATCTTTTGATATTAATGGTTTTCTCTAGTATTTTTTACCAGAGCTCATATTGTCGTTTAGTTATATAATATACATTTTAATATCAATAATCATAGAAAATATGCAAATATTACAACTATTTTGGCATAGAAGAGATAATGATGAACTCAAAATGAGACAATGAAACATAAATTTGCAAATGTAGCAAGTCAGGTCAAAATAAATTATAAGGATAGGCATAGATGGGTAAGAAAGGTGATCCACTAGCAACTCTGCATATATACCGACCAGCATTCATACTAGATGATGAAATATGTAAAATCTTTCGGAAATTTGAGATTAAAATCGATCACCCAGTAAACTTCAAGAAAACTGAATACATACTTATCAGCAAAAAGAGGAGCCCAAAATGCCAACTACAAGTCAGGGATACTGAAATCAAGCAGGTACAGAAATTTAAACACCTGGGAAGTGTTATAACAGAGGATGGAAATTGCGACACTAAAATCCGAAGGCGAGTCGGCATGGCCAAGGGGTGCATTACAAAAGTAAAGCAGAGTATTGAGAAACAGGAAATTTTCGTGGGAAACAAAGCAAAAAGTACTGGACTGTTACATGATATCTGTCCTCCAATGTCGCAGTGAATGCTGGACAATCCCCTCATAAATGAAAAAGAGAATCGAAGCAAAATAAACAGGGTTCTACAGAAGGATGTTGAGGATAACATAGGTCAAACAATGTGAGCAATGATGAGGTTTTGGAGAGGATGGAAACGAAAAGGAAACTTATACTTAACATCAGGAACAGACAGCTTAATTTTCTAGGACATGTAATGAGGAAGCAGGGCTTAGAGAATATGATACTCACAGAACAAATAGAGGGCAAGAGAGAGAGAGAGAGAGAGAGAGGGAGAGAGAGGGTGACATACTTGAGTAAATGGATAGCAGAGCAGGGATTAGGAGGGGTAATAAGAAAAAGTGTGTTAAGAGCTACAAGGGGTAGGGAGATGGAATGCCATGGTCATCAACACCTTGAAGAGACACGACCCATAAAAGAAGAAGAAGAAGAAGAAGAAGAAGAAGAAGAAGAAGAAGAAGAAGAAGAAGAAGAAGAAGACCATATTGTTGTTCTAGTGAATTATAGATTAAAACTGAAAGAAACTGAAAAGATAGGAAATACCCCAGCATTTCCAGGGAGCTGATGGCCCCATTCGTTCTTTTTAGAGCCCAGAGCCAGAGAAAAAGAATGGAGGAACTTTGAATTAGAAGCGTTGGAACTATCCAGATGCTTAAACGCAATATGAATACTGTGGAGAGTGCTAGAATATTGAACATACTTGTTGTCACTTACCTCCAGTTTATGCTACCGGTTAGCACTGGTTTGAATACTCAGTGAACAAATATTTAATAATATCGGAATGAGAAACTGAAGATCTAGAGACGAGGTAGAGAGAAATAAATAAAAAGGAAATGTCAGTGGAAATTAAAGTTAAATTTTAAAAAAGGAAAATAGGAAGTGAAAGAAGAGGAAAAGTAAAAGAATGTAAAGTTGATAAATAATGAAGGAGGAGGAAGACAAAAGGATGATGTGGGTGGAATAGTGGTGGTGGAAAAGGTAAGGAGGAACGAAGATGTAGAAGGAGGAAGGAGTGGGGATTGCAAGAGATCGAATCGGTGTTATGGAGGGAGGAGGAAGAAAGAATAGACAATGAAGAGGAAGGGGTAAAGAGTTGCGGAAAGAGGAAAAATAGCGGGGATAGGAGAGGAAAGAAAGCTCTGAGTAGGAGCAGGAAAAAGGAAAGTTAGTAGGAGAGGGAACATAGAGAGAGTAAGCGGAGAGAGAGATTTGGAAAGAAGAAGAAAAAGTTGGCGTGGGAGGAGGAAATAGATTGGCGAGAAGGAGGAGTTAAGGAGGAATGGAGTTAAGGTAAAAGGAAGAAATTACGAGACAGGGATGAGGAAGAAAGTGAATTGTAAGAGGAGGTAGAATGCGCGAGTTGGAGAAGGAAGAAAGGGCGGGGTGGGGAGAGGAAGAAAGAGAGAGAGAGAGAGATTAGAGAAGAGCGAGTTTTGGAATGAGGAAGAAAGGGTTGGAATGGAAGGAAGAGGAACAGCGGATATGTAGGAAAAAAAAGATGTGGTAAGAGGAAGTGGAAGGTGAATTGAAAAAAGAAGAAACAGTGAGGTAGGAGAAGGGGGGAGTAGGAGTTATGGAAGAGTAAGTATGAGAGGCGTTACGAGAGAAGTAAATGAGAACGGGTAGTGGGAGGAAGAAAATAAAACAAACTTGTGGGAGGAGGAAGAGTGAATTTGTGGGAAGAGGAGGAC
>JBBBDQ010000750.1:1837500-1882500 GCA_037127315.1 Ascarosepion bandense | reverse complement strand
CAGAAAATACTAAACAAACGTCATTGACAAAGTTTACACTAAACAATAACAAGAAAAAGAAAAGGCCAGGGTAAAAAAAATATAATATAAATCAAGCAAACAATATATGCAAGGCAAATTAACAGCCATAAGGCAAAGCAACAGTAATATGGCCAAAATTTGGTTGGTTGATTTTCAACGGAATAACAATGTTATTCAGTATCGACTATTGTGGACAAACATTTTATAGCTTCAGCTAAGTATATTTTGAAAGCAATTGTATAACTTTAACTACAGATAAAATGTATTGTTGCTATAAGATGTGTTGTTGGTAATTTTTTTTTATATAGAAATATATTGCTGGTATCTTTACTATAAAAAATGTATTTTTATACTTTCATACTGTTTTGTTTAGAAGTTTTCTATTTGCCCAGAGCTGGGACATCAGAAGGCACTACTACCCCCGTTTAGGGTAGACCTGGGAATCACAACAATTAAGAGGGGGTTCCACGTTCTTTAAAACCTCCAATCTCTCAATCAGAAGTCAATCTGCCGGATGGATCGTTATTCCTAGCGCTAAACATAGCAAAAAGATTTGCAAGCTAAGAATCAGTGCTGACACATAACAGCGAATTTGATAATTACGTCTAAGTAGTGAGTTTGCGAATTTGATAATTACGTCTAAGTAGTGAGTTCGCGAATTTGATAATTACGTCTAAGTAGTGAGTTCGTGAATTTGATAATTACGTCTAAGTAGTGAGTTCGTGAATTTGATAATTACGTCTAAGTAGTGAGTTCGTGAATTTGATAATTACGTCTAAGTAGTGAGTTCGTGAATTTGATAATTACGTCTAAGTAGTGAGTTCGTGAATTTGATAATTACGTCTAAGTAGTGAGTTCGTGAATTTGATAATTACGTCTAAGAAGTGAGCTTGTGAATTTGATAATTACGTCTAAGTAGTGAGTTCGTGAATTTGATAATTACGTCTAAGTAGTGAGTTCGTGAATTTGATAATTATGTCTAAGTAGTGAGTTCGTGAATTTGATAATTATGTCTAAGTCGTGAGTTCGTGAATTTGAAAATTACGTCTAAGTAGTGAGCTTGTGAATTTGATAATTATGTTTAAGTAGTGAGTTCGTGAATTTGATAATTACGTCTAAGTAGCGAGCTTGTGAATTTGATAATTACGTCTAAGTAGTGAGTTCGTGGAATTGATAATTACGTCTAAGTAGTGAGTTCGTGAATTTGATAATTACGTCTAAGTAGTGAGTTCGTGAATTTGATAATAATGTCTAAGTAGTGAGCTTGTGAATTTGATAATTACGTCTAAGTAGTGAGCTTGTGAATTCGATAATTATGTTTAAGTAGTGAGTTCGTGAATTTGCTAATTATGTCTAAGTAGTGAGTTCGTGAATTTGATAATTATGTCTAAGTAGTGAGTTCGTGAATTTGATAATTACGTCTAAGTAGTGAGCTTGTGAATTCGATAATTATGTTTAAGCAGTGAGTTCGTGAATTTAATAATTACGTCTAAGTAGTGAGTTCGCGAATTTGATAATTACGTCCAAGTAGTGAGTTCGCGAATTTGATAATTACGTCTAAGTAGTGAGTTCGAATCTCACAGGGTACCCCATGCTTTTGACCGTGTTCAAAATTCAAGATACACTAGGAAAGTTTCGTAACGTTTGAAAGCATTAGAAATGATTCAAAAGTAAGGACATTGGGTTCCATACTAGTTGAAACGGAGAGACGTCGATCGGCGTCTTGTCACGTGCGAACAGCTCCTTCAACGACAGAAAAAGAAAGTTTTTTTATATTGACACGCGATGAAAATTGGACACACTACGATAACACTAAGTGTAGAAGATCGGTGGAGGATTAACCCAGCCATGCAGCAAAGCCGAATATCCATCGTTCAAAGATTCTGTTCTGCATTTGGTGGGATCAGCTGGATGTAGTTAATTAATAGCAGCTCAAACCGGCCGAAGCCGCCACGGGAGATTGCTATCGACTACATTTGGTGCGTTTGAGCCGAGCATTGAAGGAAAAAAATGCCGCTATACGTACAGAGTCAAGACAAACTGATTTTACAACGCTAAGTCACATGTTCCAAAACGGGTGAAGACCTACTTAGAAACGTTTAAATAGGAAGTTCTACCCCACCCGCCGGATTCACGAGACATTGCCTTGTCCGATTATCTCTTTTTCCTATCAATGACACATAGCCTAATTGAATATCTTCTTATGAAGATGCCAAAAATGTGTGGACTCGTGGTTAGCCTCTAAATATGTGTTGTTTTTTTTTTACTTTGGAATACAAATGCTGCCAGAAAATATATATATATATATATATATATATATATATATATATATATATATATGTATATATATGTATATATATATATGGGAGAGTTTTGTAATTTGCTTGAAGCATTGTATATCTAAGGAATACAAATGCTGCCAGAAAAATGGAAAAAGTAGTGGTTAGCGATGGACAGTATTTTCAGTGACGTATTTCTTACTCATTTTTGTAAATAAACCATTACTTTTCATAAAAAATAAGTTAGAATTATTCAAGGCTCTAATATATATATATATATATATATATATATATATATATATGGGAGAGTTTTGTAATTTGCTTGAAGCATTGTATATCTAAGGAATACAAATGCTGCCAGAAAAATGGAAAAAGTAGTGGTTAGCGATGGACAGTATTTTCAGTGACGTATTTCTTACTCATTTTTGTAAATAAACCATTACTTTTCATAAAAAATAAGTTAGAATTATTCAAGGCTCTAATATATATATATATATATATATATATATATATATATGTATATATATGTATATATATATATGGGAGAGTTTTGTAATTTGCTTGAAGCATTGTATATCTAAGGAATACAAATGCTGCCAGAAAAATGGAAAAAGTAGTGGTTAGCGATGGACAGTATTTTCAGTGACGTATTTCTTACTCATTTTTGTAAATAAACCATTATTTTTCATAAAAAATAAGTTAGAATTATTCAAGGCTCTAATATATATATATATATATATATATATATATATATATATATATATATATATGTATATATATGTATATATATATATGGGAGAGTTTTGTAATTTGCTTGAAGCATTGTATATCTAAGGAATACAAATGCTGCCAGAAAAATGGAAAAAGTAGTGGTTAGCGATGGACAGTATTTTCAGTGACGTATTTCTTACTCATTTTTGTAAATAAAACATTACTTTTCATAAAAAATAAGTTAGAATTATTCAAGGCTCTAATATATATATATATATATATATATATATATATATATATATATATATGTATATATATGTATATATATATATGGGAGAGTTTTGTAATTTGCTTGAAGCATTATATATCTAAGGAATACAAATGCTGCCAGAAAAATGGAAAAAGTAGTGGTTAGCGATGGACAGTATTTTCAGTAACGTTTTATTTACTCATTTTTGTAAATAAACCATTACTTTTCATAAAAAATAAGTTAGAATTATTCAAGGCTCTAATATATATATATATATATATATATATATATATGTATATATATGTATATATATATATGGGAGAGTTTTGTAATTTGCTTGAAGCATTGTATATCTAAGGAATACAAATGCTGCCAGAAAAATGGAAAAAGTAGTGGTTAGCGATGGACAGTATTTTCAGTGACGTATTTCTTACTCATTTTTGTAAATAAACCATTACTTTTCATAAAAAATAAGTTAGAATTATTCAAGGCTCTAATATATATATATATATATATATATATATATATATATATATATATATATATATATATATATATGTATATATATATATGGGAGAGTTTTGTCATTTGCTTGAAGCATTGTATATCTAAGGAATACAAATGCTGCCAGAAAAATGGAAAAAGTAGTGGTTAGCGATGGACAGTATTTTCAGTGACGTATTTCTTACTCATTTTTGTAAATAAACCATTACTTTTCATAAAAAATAAGTTAGAATTATTCAAGGCTCTAATATATATATATATATATATATATATATATATATATATATATATATGTATATATATGTATATATATATATGGGAGAGTTTTGTAATTTGCTTGAAGCATTGTATATCTAAGGAATACAAATGCTGCCAGAAAAATGGAAAAAGTAGTGGTTAGCGATGGACAGTATTTTCAGTGACGTATTTCTTACTCATTTTTGTAAATAAACCATTACTTTTCATAAAAAATAAGTTAGAATTATTCAAGGCTCTAATATATATATATATATATATATATATATATATATATATATGTATATATATGTATATATATATATGGGAGAGTTTTGTAATTTGCTTGAAGCATTGTATATCTAAGGTGTATGGGTAGGTATTTGAAGGCTATCACAATGCGTTTAGTATAATAAAGGAAGGTAAATAAGGTGTTCGGTATTACCTATTTATTATTCGTTAATATTTTGAGATTAGAATCTCATCTTCAGAATGACAGGAGAGCTTGCTTTCAAGTTGTCCGCTGCTGGACCGTGCCTTTAAACGAATATATATATAGTCATCCGCAGACAGATCTGTTTCACAGCTGATCAGTGCGGTTAGACTCCGATTGCTTTTAATCCAGGATTGAAACCCGACCGAAGTGGCGTCAGTCGGTGATTCTACCTCTGGGCAATGGTCGCACGGTAGAAGAAGGCTGACTTTTTAGCATGTATATTATCATTATCCACACCAAATAGCCAGAGTGCTCTAATTCATTAGTGAATGAGAGATGCGTACATGCCAGGGTAGCTACTGTTTTTCAAAGTCTACCGTTCTTCCAGAGTGCTCAATCAGGGTGTGAGAGCGTAAATAGTCATCTGTAGACAGATCTGTTTCGCTGCATCACGGCTCATCAGTACGGTTAGACTCCGATTGCTTATATATATATATATATATATATATATATAAACAAACACACACACACACACACACACACATATATATAAGTACACACACATATATGAATATTTTCAGGTGTTGATAAAACAGTGCACAGTGCACGATGTTATATAACCCAGCTATAAAGTAAATATTAATGAATACATATTATCCTACATCTATAGCATGACCTGGACTTTCACGCCCGATGCACATGTGCTTATTATGAACTATATATATATATATATATATATATATATATATATATATTTAGGATAGCTTGAAGCATTCAAACATGTAACAGACTGTCACCAGTCGATGCTGATTGGTTGAAAAGGAACGCCCGATTTAAAATTATTTATAACTTCATTAGTTGTTAGTGAATTTTTATAGAACACGATAAGACAGCACAATAAATACGATAAGAAAATTTAAATGGACATCAGAACATGTATACATAGAAACATATAGCAAGATAGATATGCCATGCAAACCAGATTGGTGTATTTAATCCATACACCAATATATATATATATATATATATATATATATATATATATATATATGTGTTAGTTTAATGCAATAGGTTTTTTTTAAAAAAAAAAAAGAAAAAAAATACCCGGCCCGATGAATGAAGACATCATAACGGTGTTCTCATGAAACTTCGAAGTCGATATGAACCTGCTCAGTTAAAGTGATAAATTCTTGCATTAAACTTATCAACACGCTTATGATAAAATACTTGATTTCCAAAATATCTTTTATCAGCAAAACTCCTAAAAAAACAATCTTAGCGCTAAACATTATCACAAATCAACAAAATAAACAAATAAATATATATATATATATATAAAGTGATGAGTTGTGATAATGTTTAGCGCCAAGATTAGCGTTATCAACGCTCTTATGATAGAAAACTTGATTTCCAAAATATCTTTTATCAGCAAAACTACTGAAAAACAAACAAACATGGCGCTGAACATTATGACAATTCAACACTATATATATATATATATATATATATATATATAGTGATGAGCTATGATAATGTTTATTATGGTAATCTTTGCGCTAAACATTATCACAACTCAATACTTTGTATATATACATATATATATATATATTGTGATGAGTTATGATAAAAGATATTTTTTCAGTCATATTGCTGATATAAAATATTTTTGGAATTAAGTGTATCATAACATGTATAATGACTACGACAATAAATATACACTTAAGCAAAACGTTCACGGCCTCTCACACTTTTTATTACATATATATATATTCATCCGCAGATAGATCTGTTTCGCTGTATCACAGCTGATCAGTGCGGTTAGACTCCGATTGCTTTTATCACAGGATTGAAACCCGACCGAAGTGGCGCCAGTCGGTGATTCTACCTCTGGGCAATGGTCGCACGGTAGAAGAAGGCAGACTTTTTAGCATGTATATTATCATTATACACACCCAATAGCCAGAGTACTCTAATTCATTAATGAATGAGCGATGCGTACATGCCAGGGTAGCTACTGTTTTTCAAAGTCTACCATTCTTCCAGAGTGCTCAATCAGGGTGTGAGAGCGTAAATAGTCATCCGTAGACAGATCTGTTTCGCTGTATCACAGCTCATCAGTACGGTTAGACTCCGATTGCTTTTATATATATATATATATATATATATATATATATACACACACACACACACACACACACACACACACACACACACACACACACACACACACACACATATATAAGTACACACACATATATGAATATTTTCAGGTGTTGATAAAACAGTGCACAGTGCACGATGTTATATAACCCAGCTATAAAGTAAATATTAATGAATACATATTATCCTACAGCTATAGCATGACCTGGACTTTCATGCCCGATGCACATGTGCATATTATGAACTATATATATATATATATATAGGAAAGAATATTAATAAAAAGTTTTGAATTTAAAAATGTACTTTTTTTTTAACAGTATTTGTTTATTTTAATTATATTTTATATTTCAGACCGTCCTCGGTCCTTCATCAGAAACAAAAAATTAAATACACACAAGCTAGGGTTAAATAGGGACTTAGGTGTGTTGAATCTTTACAAATATTTCAATAGGTAAAAAATTTTTTTCAGATATTCCAAGAAATTTTTATCTAAAACAAACAGACTTTCTCTACGGACGTGCTGCATGTTGTGAACAAACACACCACGTGATGTAAACAAAAAATATTCGGACGCTATCGTGAAATACGTTTCTAATTCAAATTTAAAAATCACTTGTTTTTGATGAAGGACCGAGGACGGTCTGAAATATAAAATATAATAAAAATAAACAAATACTGTTAAAAAAAAGTACATTTTTAAATTCAAAACTTTTTATTAATATTCTTTCCTATACATATTAAGGCAGTATACGTGGATGATCATCACTATATATATATATATATATATATATATATATATATATATATATATATATATTCAGGATAGCTTGAAGCATTCAAACATGTAACAGACTGTCACCAGTCGATGCTGATTGGTTGAAAAGGAATGCCCTTTTTAAAATTATTTATAACTTCATTAGTTGTTAGTGAATTTTTATAGAACATGTTTTATTTTGAGCAGTATAATGGCGAAAATATTATAAAGCGCCATACGTGATACACTATCAAGACTAGAAAGTGAAGACTGGGTAGCTCCTACCCAAATATGGCAACAACGCTCTATTTTCGGTCTAATTTGGCTTTGTGAATGTAGAGGATGTGCGTTGTGGATATCGACTCGGAACAACAAATCGAGGTGCCGTGTTCAAATTCCAGTTGAATTTCTTGCATTCACTTACGCACAAATACCTTTGGGAAAGGTATTAATCCGTCTCTTTCCTCCAGTCATAGGTTAAATAATAGCCCTCTGCACATCAGTGGCGGTACAGCCTTGCTTGGAGTGAAATAATTGAAAAAAAAAAAAAAGGAAAAAAGAGTAATCCTAACCATCCAGTCAATGAATTACTAATGATTTCTGTATGAAAACTGTTTTTCTATAATTGCCATTATTCATAGCCGTCGTCGTCGTCGTATTTATCTCGTATCCAAGAATTCAATTTTCTTCTTTGTTGATCGTTTCCTTTATGATAATGAGTTGATAATGATTTATATTGGTCAGTAAATTCGTGCAGGTTGAGAACTACACCCTTGTGCAAATTAATTCAAGCAAAAACGAATAATGTCTTCCCATGATCTTTCACACTTTCCCTGATCACGTATACGTCGTCTCTTGGCGTTGTTTTTTCTTTCGACCACATTTTCCTTTACGATTTGAACTGATGGATCAAGTTTGTTTCTTCGCCTTGATGACACGACTGACAGTTGAAAGCCTGACACTAACAATATTCGCTATCTCTATGTAAGGTTTGCCAGTATGTTCGTTCGGCGTTATAATTTTCGTAGAAAATAGCCGTAGAACAACTAATCGACAGCCGAGACAATAGTGCTTGGGTGTGATAAAAATCTTATGAAATAACGGATAACTAATTTCATCATACACCCCGAAAATAAATTCATATAACTGCACACCACTGCAAATGACCTAATTTGTGGACAAAAATAGAAATTGATTACACCTTGTTCTCCCAGTGGGTCTACATCTGACCGCACTGGGAAAGAAATAAACTGAAGTAGTTGTTTCAATTAATTTGCGCAAGGGTGTAGAAGCATCCATTTTCCCCAAAACCCGCTCTCATCACCCGTTATTATTGCCGTTTGGATTCGCAAGAGTTGGTTGGGGGTGAAAGAAAATCAGAGTAGAAGAAAGTGCCGATGTCGTGAATTTGTTTAAGATGGACCTCAACTTGACAGTGACCCAAACACTTGATTTCATCAGCTTCTGCGCCAAATATCGGGTGAGACATGCAACATCCAGTGATGAAACTGTTGCTAGTTGGAATAGCATGCCTGTCATGTGTAGCTCTCTTCTTCCGCTGGTTCAACTGTTGAGTTCTGTTATAATCGTCATTCGCTTGTTCCACAGTTGGAGTTTGAGCTTGAGTTTTGTCTGACGGCATACCAACCTTTGTGGGTTATTTAATGCTAAAAAGGTGGGCTTTTAAAGTATTTTTTAAAAGTTCGGTTATAGTAAGAACGTTGATTTAGCCAGATTTTGATTAAAAATTTTATTTTATTTTTTTTATCTTAGAAAACTGAAGATGCCTTCTAGTTTTGTATTCAAAAATGTATTGCTGATAATAATTCTTTCTTTCAAAAATGTATTATGGCAATCATTTTCTTCATTAAAAAATGTATATTCTTTTCTATATTTCTATAAAGTATATTTCTATAAAAGTTTATTTCTTATATTTTCATAGTGTTTTGTCCCCAGTTTGGGGGTTAACTATTTGCCCAAAGCTGAGACTACCACTCCGGGTTAGAGTAGATCGGGAGACAACAGCAATTAAGAGGTGGTTCCATGCTTCTCACAACCTCCCAATCAGAGGCCTTGCTGCTTGATGCATTTTACCGTCATACCCATAATCTCCACAGTTTGAGTTTTTGAAATCGGTTGCGCTTAGCTTGTATCATCATTATCAACCTTGCCACCAAGGGTTTCTTTACGAGGAGTTTAGAGCTCCCGACATCATCGATCTGAGTGTCAATGGACGACTATGCATGCTAACAAATAGATCAACTTAATGAGAATGTATATTTCAATGTGCGTTTTGGTGCATTGGCTCGGAACGAGAAATCGGTTAGCCGAGTTCGAATTCCAGCTGAATTCATTGCATTCACTTACGCGCAAATACCCTTGGGAAAGGTATTAATTCGCCTATTCCTTCCAGTTATGGATTAAATAACAGGACAGATTGGGTTCTATAGCCTTGGTCGGCAACCAGTCTACCGCAGAAAGCAATGGCAACCTACTGCGGGATAATCTTCTGCCCATTCAGTCATGTTTCTTTTGAGACATGATCGCCCAAGCGTGTATCACGTATGGCACTTAACTTACTGACTGATGGCTTTCAAAATGTAAGCAAAAGCATCAAGAAACAGGAACATTCACTTATTAACATAGAAATGTAATATCAATTCTTCTATAAGGCATTGGATGCTGGTCAATCACTTCAAAATTGAAAAAGCGGCTTGAGGCAATAAAGAAAAGAAGGATGCTGAAAATATTATGAACAGTGCATATAATCAATGAGGAAGTTTTATAGAAAACGAGAAAGAAAAGGATACTCGTCTTTAGGGTCAGAGAAAAGACAGTTGGATTTCAGGGAATCAGTTAGTAAAGAGGATTTAGAGAATTTGACAATCACACAACATATTGAAAGGGGGGGGTGAGAATAATATCGATATGCCTCGATGTCAGACAATGAATTGTGAGGGAGAATAAAACGACGGACATTAATTAGAGCTACAAAGGTTAGGAAATTGTGGAGGACAATGATCGCCCACGTTCTAAAGCGACACAACATATAAAAAAGAAGAATGCGACCGTAGCACGTATTACGAAACATCCGTTGTATTATATTTTTCTATTTGTGAGATTTATGATGGATGTGTGGATGGTGTAATGGATAGCTGTTCTAAAAAAATCGGAAAAACTGAGTTCAAATTCCAGTCTGGATAATTACATTTTTAAGGACAAATACATTTGAAAAAGGTATGAATTTATCTGCTCCCCATAGCTATGGATCAAATAATACACATTGTATTTCATGAAAGGATTATTCTTACGCTCCAAGATATTTTTCAGCTTTAAATAAAGTACTAAAACAATCGAAACATTACAAACAAATAGATAATTCAGTTCTTTTACATTTAATTTAATTTATTTTTGATTATCAGTATCACCCCCTGCTAGGAAGTAAAGCCACTAAGACGCAAGAGGTTACAGGGCTTTGAAAAGGTAGGAAAAGAAGCATTAATAATGAGCGAGAAAAGAAAAGAGTAATGAGGAGAACAGTAGATTGACATTGCATTTACAAATTTAAAGATTTAAGTTGACTGAAAATCATGGAGCCAGAAGAGAATTCCACAAAAGGGAAGTGCAAGAACCTTCTGGTATTAACTATCAGCTAAAAACAAAACCAAAACAAAAAAAAAAATAAACAACTGGAAATTTCCTCTGCCATAACAGTTTTTATTCGATTACGCGCAATTACCCTTGAGAAATGTATGAATCCATCTCGTCTCGCTCCAGCTGTGGGTTAAATAACAGAACATATTGGGTTCTATAGCCTTGGTTGGCAACTAGTCTACCGCAGAACGAAATGGCAACCTACTGTGGGCACATCTTTTACCTAGTCAATCATAGTTCGAAAGAGACATGATTGCCCAAATTAAGTGACAGTCTGATACAAAACTCACTTTTTTAGTCGATTCAATTGGCAGACAAAATGACCAGTAGGTGGTAGCCTGGCTACCAACCAATGCTATAGAACATGATCAGTTCTATTACTTAACGAATAACTGGATGGAAGAGATGGATTATTATATTTCCCAAGGGTATTTGTGCGTAAGTGAATGCAATGAATTTAATTGGAATTCGAACTCGGCGCCCCGATTTGTCCTTCCGAGTCGATATCCACTGCACAACAGCAAAGTCATAGAATTAATGTAAATTTACGGTAATTATCTGAGAAGAATTTTAAACAGTTTCCTCATTTACGCGGCCTTTTAATGTTGACTGATTTCCAATGATTAAAAATCAAGGCTCATGCGTATTTAACATTTACTTTTAGATAATTTCAATTATAATTAAAATCATAGCAAACTTGAAAATTAAAAAAAAATAACAGAAAAATACATACCCTAAAAATGACGTCAGCTCATTTTTAACAGTTTTAAAAATCATATTTTCAGCAATTGGCCTCAGGATCTACAACAACAATTATATATACCGGTTTTATATATGCTATATATAACTATATAAACAACAGTCAGTCAGTCAGTCAGTCAGTCAGTTAGTCACGTGCAATATGTGATACACGCTTTGAGCGATCATGTCCCGAAAGAGACATGACTGACTAGGCAGAAGATTATCCCGCAGTAGGTTGCCATTGCTTTCTGCGGTAGACTGGTTGCCAGCCAGAGCTATAGAACCCAATCTGTCTTATTATTTCATCCATGGAGGGAAGAGACAGATTAATACCTTTCCTAAGCGTATTTGTGCATAAGTGAATGTAATTCAACTGGAATTTGAACTCCCCCCCACGCTTTGTCGTTCCGAGTCGATATCCACTGCACCACAACGCACAGCCTTAAACAGCAGTAGTTTTGCATATATTTCAAGTTATTTTGTTAAACAGACTTTAAATATTACAGTAAATGGGCTTAAATGAATAAAGAAACAAACATATATATGAATAAAAATTAAATAATGAAATTAATGCATCCAAATAAAACGTTATGTGTTCGGTTGTTTTTGTTGGATGAATATCTATCTATCTATCTATCTATCTATCTATCTATCTATCTATCTATCTATCTATCTATCTATCGTCTTATTTTCTATCTCAGTCTTATTTTCTTTCTTTCTTTCTTTCTTTCTTTCTTTCTATCTATCTATCTATCTATCTCAGTCTTATTTTCTATCTCAGTCTTTCTTTCTTTCTTTCTTTCTTTCTTTCTATCTATCTATCTATCTATCTCAGTCTTATTTTCTATCTCAGTCTTTCTTTCTTTCTTTCTTTCTTTCTATCTATCTCAGTCTATTCATTATCTATCTATCTATCTATCTATCTATCTATCTATCTATCTATCTATCTATCTATCTATCGATTTCAGTCTTATTTTCTATCTATCTATCTATCTATCTATCTATCTATCTATCTATCTATCTATCTATCTCAGTCTTATTTTCTATCTATCTATCTATCTATCTATCTATCTATCTATCTATCTCAATTTTTTCATTATCTATCTATCTATCTATCTATCTATCTATCTATCTATGACTGGACATGTATCAATTTACATGCCTGTTCAGATGCCCATTGTGTGACGTCATGGAACCGCATTACAAATTTATGACCTGCGTCTGCTATTCGGTGGCTGTTACCGTCGCATAGCAATGTTTTATGTCAACACAAGATAAATCTTTGGTGGTGGATGTCCTGATGTTAACGTCCTTGTAACCTCTCTGAAATTGGCTCATGGGAACCGAAAGCTTAGAAACAGCATAATAAAAAAAACACACAAATGTTGGACAATTTTTGTCTTTATTTTCACCTGAAATTAAAGCCAAAATACAATGTTAAGAACGGCTCATGATTAAACATAATAGGCATTCATTGTCTGTTATATTTAACAATATATGTTTAGAATATATACATGCATATGCATATATATGAAATGGATTGTTTGGACATTATTTTTTATCGATCCTCGTATTTAAGTAGATATCCTGTTTCTTAATTAAACAGTATTATATATTTATATCTACTGGCGTGATTATTTACGATAAATTTTTATTACGAAAATGTGTGCCATTCGGCAGGATTCCAACGTGCGACCCCTATTTACATAGTGGAAGCTACCATTTGATCTGGCAATCGCACACACCAAAGTTTCGTTAAAATTCGTTAATTTCCGTAATATATATATATATATATATATCGGTCGGGTTTCGAGCCTGGGTTATGTAGCAATCGGAGTCTAACCGTACTGATGAGCTGTGATACAGCGAAACAGATCTGTCTGCTGATGACAATAATGACAATATATATATATATATATTCAAATATTTTAATCCAAGCGGAAAAAGCAGGAGGGTAAATTATAAAAACCCGATCCTAATTAATATTAAAATTTTATTTTAATATTAAAAAATGATACAGGAAGAGAGCAAATATAAATTAAACAAATTACAGAGCAAATATAAATTAAATAGGATTTATTCAAAGATGTTGTATGTACATTTCGACATGAAATCCCCACAGGGGATAACGCATCACCTCAGCAACGAAAAAAATCCAAACTGAAACTGGAGAAAAATCAGACTATTTTTCCTTTTTAACTCATATTTGCAAAAAATTTTTCCTTTTTAACTCAGATTTGCAAAAAAAAAAATAAAAAAAATAAAAAGGTTTAAAAAGAAAAAAAAAAGAAAAAGATAAAATAAAATAAAATAAAATAAAATAAACAAACAAGAAAAGAAAAATTGGCATCGTCTGGGTTCGTAAAAAAGAAAGAGAATTGTAACGTAAATAGAACAGACGGCGTGTTAAGCAAAACGGAAAAAAGGTGGGAGGTAAGAGTGATAAAAGAAGGGAGGGAAAAAAGAAAAGAAAGAAAAAAAATTATATATTACAGACGCTCGACATATTCAAAAACCTAACTTCCCAAAAACGTTGAAGTATTAGAAAAATGCCTTTTACTTAAAAAGCTATATTTATTTTTAAAGGGAATAAAAAGATATAGGATTTAAAATAAATTTAATATATATATATATATATATATATATATATATATATATATATATATATATGAATGTATATATGTATTCACAACACAGCGGGAAGCCGAAAACGACCACTCCCAAAGTATGATGCAATAAAAAAGTGCTCAATATAAAATTCAGCAAGAAGAATGTAGAGCAAAATATACTGAGCAAATAAGCTGTCGCACCAAGCTACCCGAGTTTCAGCCGTGTAGTATCTTCAAGCGGACCTTCTGCCTGAATATGCCTAACGGTTGAAACTCTGATAGCTTGGTGCGAGAGCTTAAGAATAATATATATATATATATATATATATACATATATATATATATATATATATATACTTTGCCAGCAAGCTTTCTTTTAAACATGTTTCGTTAAATATGACAGACAAGGAAAATGAGATTAATTTTTTATTTAGTTTTTCATCATTCTGACATTTAATGCAAAATTATTTTGAATGAAAAAAAAAAACAAGCAGGTGGGAGTAGAGAGAGAGAGAGAGAGAGAGAGAGAGAGAGAGAGAGAGAGAGAAGGAATCAGGACGGGGTGCAGAAGAATATAGAATTGGTGGCGGTGGGGAGGAGAGAAGTCGAAATATGAATGTGGAATAGGGTGGTGGAGACATATGAAAATAGACGCGGACTGAATAAGAGTAAAAAGAAGAGAAATAGAATTCATATGAAGAATAAAGAGGATGAGCTGAGGACATAGACGAAGTGGGGTGAGGAATGAGTAGAAGGAGGAGGAAGAGGTGATAAGGAAATACAAGCAGAGAAGATATAAGGGATTTTAAGAGGAAACAGATGAGGAATGAGGTAAAGGGGGAGCAGGAGAAGTAAAAGAGCAGAGATGAGAAATGAAGAAGATTAGGAAAAAGGAGGAAGAGAAGAAGATGGAATAGGAAGAGTAGGAATAGGAAAATTAATAGAATATGGCGGAGAAGAAAGCGGTGAGAAAATAGAACAGAGGTGAAGAATGGAGAGGACAAAGAAGAGAAGTTAAAAAGTGACAAGTAATGAGTAGTAGCTTGAGGAGACATTGGAGAAGATAGATGGGGGATTAGGAGATGGGGGAGGAGAGATAGAAGAAGAAAAGCGTTGCTGCTGCTGCTACTCTTGAGAAGAAGGAGGAGGAAGAAGAAGAGGAAGAGGACAATAATAAAAATAATGGAATAAGACTATAATTAAAAGAAGAAGAAGAGGAAGAAGAGGAAGAAAATGAAGAATGAAACGAAATAGTGAATTATTAGATACATCTGAAAGAAAAAGACGAATGTAAAATACTGTTGTAGAATAAAACGGCTCCCAGAAAAGACTAGAATTGGAAGAGAAAAAGAGGGAAATAAAGATGGTAAACAATATTTTAATGTTACTGGTAAAGGAGAGGAAATTATAATTCGACTGTGGAAATAAAAAAGAAGAGGAGGAGAAGAGTAAGTAGTAAAGAGGAAATAATAATAATAATAATAATAATAATAATAATAATGGTAATAGAAAGGAGGGGGAAAAGAAAAAATAGATAATAAAAAATAAAGACACTCATAATAATAACAATAACAATAGGAAAAGAAGAACAAAACAAACCAGAAGTAAAACAAAAAAGTAAAAGAAGAGAAGGAAAAAAGATGTAAAAGAAGAAGTAAAAGAAGAATCAGAAGAAGAAGAAGAAGAAGCAGAAGAAGAAGAAGAAGACGAGAAGAAAAATAGAAGATGTAAAACAAGAAATAAAACAAGAAGAATTAGAAGAATTAGAAGAAGTAAAAGAAGAAGTAGGAGAAGAAGACGAAGAAGAAGAAAAAGAAGAAATAGAAGATGTAAAAGAAGAAGTAACAGAAGCATTAGAAGAAGAAGTAGAAAATGTAGAGGAGAAGAAGTAGAAGAAGAAGAGAAGAAGAAATAGAAGATGTAAAACAAGAAGTAAAAGACGAATTAGAAGAAGAAGAAGTAGAAGAAGAAGAAGAAGAAGAAGTAGGAGAAGAAGAAGAAGAAGAAATAGAAGATCTAAAAGAAGAAGTAAAAGAAGAATTAGAAGAAGAAGAAGTAGAAGAAGAAGAAGAAGTAAAAGAAGAAGAAGAAGAAGAAGAAATAGAAGATCTAAAAGAAGAAGTAAAAGAAGAATTAGAAGAAGAAGAAGTAGAAGAAGAAGAAGAAGAAGAAGAAGTAGGAGAAGAAGAAGAAGAAGAAGAAATAGAAGATGTAAAAGAAGAATTAGAAGAAGAACAAGTAGAAAATGTAGAGGAGAAGAAGTAGAAGAAGAAGAAGAAGAAGAAATAGAAGATGTAAAAGAATAAATAACAGAAGAATTAGAAGAAGAAGTAGTAGAAGAAGAAGAAGAAGAAGTAGGAGAAGAAGAAGAGAAGAAGAAATAGAAGATCTAAAAGAAGAAGTAAAAGAAGAATTAGGAGAAGAAGAAGTAGAAGAAGAAGTAGGAGAAGAAGAAGAGAAAAAAGAAATAGAAGATGTAAAAGAAGAAGTAAAAGAATAATTAAAAGAAGAATTAAAAGAATAATTAAAAGAAGAAGAAGTAGAAAAAGTAGAGGAGAAGAAGTAGAAGAAGAAGAGAAGAAGAAATAGAATATGTAAAAGAAGAAGTAAATGACGAATTAGAAGAAGAATTAGAAGAAGTAGAAGAAGAGTAGAAGAAGAAGAAGAAGTAGAAGAAGAAAAAGAGAAGAATAAATAGAAGATGTAAAAGAAGAAGTAACAGAAGAATTAAAAGAAGAAGAAGAAGAAGAAGAAGAAGTAGGAGAAGAAGAAGAAGAAGAAGAAGAAGAAATAGAAGATATAAAAGAAGAACTAAAAGACCAATTAGAAGAAGAAGAAGTAGAAGAAGTAGCAGAAGAAGAAGTAGGAGAAAAAGTAGGAGAAGAAGAAAAGAAGAAGAAGAGAAGAAGAAATAGAAGATGTAAAAGAAGAAGTAACAGAAGAATTAGTAGAAGAAGAAGTAGAAGAAGTAGGAGAATAAGAAGAAGTTGGAGAAGAAGAAGAAGATGCAGGAGAAGAAGCAGAGAAGAAGAGATGAAGAAATAGTTGTAAAAGAAGAAGTAACAGAAGAATTAGAAGAAGAAGAAGAAGAAGAAGTAGAAGAAGAAGAAGAAGTAGGAAAAGAAGAACAGAAGAAGAAATAGAAGATGTAAAAGAAGAAGTAAAAGACGAATTAGAAGAAGAAGTAGAAGAAGAAGAAATAGGAGAAGAAGAAGAGAAGAAGAAATAGAAGATGTAAAAGAAGAAGTAACAGAAGAATTAGAAGAAGAAGAAGTAGAAGAAGAAGTAGGAGAAGAAGAAGAGAAGAAGAAATAGAAGATGTAAAAGAAGAATTAATAGCAGAAGAAGTAGGAGAAGAAGTAGAAGAAGATGTAGAAGCAGAAGAAGAACAATAAAAAAAAGAGAAATATAAATCGATTTAAAGAAGAAGTAAAAGAAGAAGAAGAGAAGAAGAAAAAGAGTCCTTTCTATCATTACACATCAATATTGTTGATGTGTAATGATAGAAAGGACATTTGACAGAGAGAATAACAATGATAATGATTACAAATTTGATAACGAACGTAAAAATCAGAGAAGAGAAATGTCGGCATGATGCAAACATTGAGAAGGAATAAATAAGATGAATACGAATATGTTGATAATATTAATGAAGAAGAAGAAACAGAAGATGAAATTAACTACTAATTTTATCGTTCTATTCTCAGCCTTAAACTACAGCAGCCCTCTTCATTAACAGATTAAAAAAAAAGCGAGTCGAAAGAAATAAGCAGAAGCCTGTGAGAAGTAACGTTAATGAGGATCCCAATTTGCTTAGTTGAATCTATCGTCTGCCCGTTGAATATCTCTTCTTGCGTTTTTGCTGATTGATGTCGCTTTTTCTCTCACGTGACATCCCTTCATCCGCCAACCACCAATCACTCTTTCGCCTTTCTCTATTCGCTCAAATTTCATATCTATTCACTTGTCATTTGTCACTGTTTCTCTTGGTCTTATTTATGTTCCATTTATTTTATTTATTTATTTCGTTTCTTTCTTTTATCAGTTGCACAAATTCTTTCTTCCATGTTTGTTCGCATTGTTTCCACTTATCTTTATATTCTTTCGTTTTTTCTTTCTTTCTTTCTTTCTTTCTTTCTTTCGTGTTCGCATTTTAATACTTATTTTTTATATTCTTTCTTTCTTTCTTTCTCTCTTTATGGGCATATTTTTTCTCTTTCTGTCTTTATTTCTTTTTTTAGTGTTTGCATTTTTCTACTTATTTCTTTACTCTTTTCTTTCTTTTTTTTCTTTCTTTTTTTTTAGTAGTCGGATTTTTCTACTTATTTCTATATTCTTTCTTTTTCTTTATTTCTTTCTTTCTAACTGGATCTATTGTTCTCGTTCTTTCTTTTTTTCTTTCTTTCTTTCTTTCTTTATTTTAATCTTACTGCATCTATATATTTTTCTCTTTCTATCTCTTTCTCTCTTCTGTTTTTCTTACTTTTAATCTAACTGCATCTATCTATTCTTTCTATCACTTTCTTTTTCTGTCTTTCTTTTTTCAATATATTTATTATTCTTATTTTAACTTAATTGTATTTATACAATTTATCTTTCGTTTTTCATTTCTTTCCTTCTTTTTTCTGTCTGTTAATTTATCCACACTTATCTATTCTTTTTCATTCTTTTTCTTTTATTTTTTCACTTTTTTAATTTAATTTTATTTATCTATTTTCTTTCTTTCCTTCTTATTTCAGTTTAATTGCATTTATGTATTCTTTCTTTCTTTTCGACAACTGCCTCCACTCCCAGTCGCTTCAAAGTTTGGTGGTTTGGAATTTTAATTTTGCTTGAATAGAATCTAACTCATCGCTGGCGATTTGATCGCTGCAGCATCGCAAACGATGATGTCAGAAACCTTTGAGAATGTCGGATGGGTCAGCTCTAATGAAACGTATGTTCGCACTTACACTGTAATTAATCGCAGGGAATATAGACTGCCTCTTTTTTACTCACCCCCTTCTCTTTCTCTCTCTCTCTCTCCTCTCTCTCTCTCACTTTCATTTCCTCTTACTCACAACCGAATTCTCAATTGTCTTTCTGCAAACAAACACGTACTTACAAACGCGGGCTTTAAATTGGCAGTACATACATGCATACCTACATGCATACCTACCGACATACATATGTTTGCCTTTGTGTGTGAGTGATCGTGTGTGTTTGTACGAGCATCTTTTCTAGAACATAAAAAGGAGATGAACCTGATGTACACATCAAAGGCAAGTCCGCTCCGAGCGAGAGCTATCATGATTAGAAATCAGACACACTATTGGCCAGCCGATAAATTAAAATTATGCAGCGTTATTGAAAGTACAAGATTTTAGAATTCAGGATGTGGGAGATTCAGTTTCAGTTGACGAGATCTGACTCTGTGATACACCGAATGTATTACTATAAGTTATGATTGTCATTCTTCACTGAACGGGTAATTTATCTAAAATATTATTTTAGAGTTCCCTCCGTTGTGTTGTCTTTATCTTTGTTGCCAAATTCACCTTCAATATCTGTCTATATGTCTGAGATGAGGTATTGTAATTATTTACATTATTTAAATTATTCAGACTTGTCTTCATCTTTATTGTCATATTTACGACGTTTTGGCCGTAGTACGCTATGGCCTGCTTTAAATGGTATACGTTGAAATTTCGAACCGAACCCTTTATTAAATCCATGGGGGAAGATTGTTCTAGTTCTACGTGTCATATATTTTCTGGATATATCAGTTTCCCGCTAATTCCCTTATGTAACTCAACTTTAATATTTGTCTATATTTATGAAATTGTAATTATTTATATTGTTCAGACTGTTGTCATAATCCTTGATGCTATATTCACAACGTTTCGGCTATTGTACTCTCCAACCTTCTTCAGGTGATTAGAATTGTGAACTGAACGTTTTATTTCGCTCCCTAGGAAAGATTGTTCTTGTTTTATGACTCATGTCACATCCAGAATTCTTAGTTATCTCCATAAACAATACTGCACATATACAAATCTACCATCCGCTCGTGCATTAAATACTGCTGCCATATCTGGTCGGGTGCTCCTGCTATCCACCTAGGGGTCCTTGACAAAATTCAATGGGGAATCCGTAACGTTATCGATCCCGACTTAGCATCTCGAATACAGTAATTTTCTCACCGGCGCAATGTGGCTTCCCTGTTTCTCTTCTATAAATACTTTCATGGCTTCTGCTCAGATGAATTTAGCTCACTGGTGCTCACCACACATGAATTTGCTCGATCCACAAAATTGGCAACTAGGTCCCACCCTTTTACCGTGAAACCAATAATTTGTAAACGCAAATTCTACTCCATCAGCTTATTCTCTCGCACTTCCCGCCTGTGGAATTCCCTTCCGTTTACTTGCTTTCCCCACAGCTACAATCTTCAAGAATTCAAATGTAAAGTCAATAGTCATCTACTATCTCACTAACTTGCATTCTCTCCCTCTCTTACTTCTTTCTTCGTCCACTCCACTCTTAGCAGTATTCTCATTCTTCTCCTACCCTCTTCCTGATACCCCCTGTAACCTGTCACTCTTTCTCATAAGTTATCTCCTCTGTAACCACCTGCTCAACAGTGGCAGTAAAATGCCTTGCTTAGTGAGATGTTGGAAAAGGAAATAAGTCAGCAAGGAAAAAAAAAAAAGAAGAAAATAACAGATGAAATGTAGAGAAAAGAAGAGCAGTGCGTAAAAGGAAAAGAGAGATGGAACGAAAAGCAGAGAAAGAAAAGCAGATGTTAGGAAAGAAAAGGAAGAAATCGGTCGGAAGAGAAGAGAAAAAAAGAGGAAGAATAAATAAGGATGAAAAGAGAAAGCAGGAAAGGTCTGTCAAGCAAGACGAAGAAAATAGAGAGTGTGACAGTGAAGGTGTGAAAGGAGAGCGATATTGTGGCGACTCGAGTCGACAAAAAGAGTTTCTTGTACAGAGGCAGTAGCTAAGACACCAAAGACATAAATGACGAAGAAGTAAGATTATTTGATTTCTTTATTCCCTTAAGGCGGAAGTATTTTATTCGGTCGCGTTTATCTCTTTGGTTGTTTGTCTGTCTGACCAAAGCTCAAAACTCGCGCTATGGATAGGTTGAAACTATCCGGGATGTTTGACCTCATAACTGGTACAAACTGATTAGATTTTAAGCTCGATCCGATATGGGATAAAGTTTCTTGGTTATTTTTTCGATTTTTTATGAATATTTTGTGGTATGTTTCACATGCCAAATACTGAATTATCACCCCTAGATTGCTTTACGACATTACATTTTCTGAACTCACGTTTTTCTAATAATGATAAATAAACATCTCTTCCTAATCGCTTAGATGATGTCGATATTTCCTTGACGGAAGTTTTCGATTTTTAACTGCTATTATTATTATTTCCGCCTTAAAGTGGAGGTATTGCATTCGGTCTCATTTGTCTGTTTATTTATCTGTCTGCCTTTAGTCAAGATGTCTCAAGACCCGCTGGATGGATTCGAATGAAAATTTCAGGGATGATTGGTACGAACTGATTAGATTTTGGGTTCAATCTGGTACGATATAAAATCTCTCGGTTATTTTTCCCTTTTTCTTAATACTATTTTTCGTAACTTTCCCATGGCAAATACTGAAATACCTCCTCTGCATTGCTTTATCATTTATTATTTATAATATAAATTTAACATTTATTATTCACCCCCACAAAAAAAGAAGATAAAATTTACAAAAATGAGTTAAATTACAACTTTGGGATATAGCTTTTAATTAATACGACAGACAATCCCTAAATAATTTTTTGGTATATATGTATATATGTAAAGTTTGATGCAAATCGGTCGGTTTCGTCTGTCTGTGTTCTGGCGAATCTTCGTCGCCAAGTTGTTGTGGCCTGTTTGAGCCAGGAAGAAAGACACGAAAACAAGAAGGTAAAGTTCAAACAGTGTATTAGAATAACAGAACATATATACAAATACGAGTGTTAGTAGTTAGCAGATAGAAGTGTATGTCCGAACGGTATAGTTACGCTGCGTCTCGACTGTCTCTAAACTGCTTCACGACTGCATCCCCGGAAGTATCTCCGGTTAGTATTTATAGCAAAAGAAAGAATCCATTTCACGTAGAAGGGCAGTATAACAGTCTGTCCGTGAGCAAGATAACTCAATCCCTACTGGATGAATTCGTATGAAACTTTCATGGAAAAGTAGCCTCATGATTGACACAAACTAACTAGAATTGGGTTTCGATCCGGTACAGAATAAAGTCTCTGGGTTGTTTTTCTGTTTTTTTTTAACTATTTTTCATACCTTTTATTGCTCATTTTATGTATGCATTTAATTTTGAGAGTAATTGATTTCATTGCAGTTATTCATTCTCATTTTAATAATCTGATGATATCGGTTTTCCCATAGCGTAGGTTTTGGGTATTGAGTACTCTTGTTTTTTTAATCATTCCATCCTAACCAAGGCGGAACCGCTACTAGTACATAGGAGGTTACTGTGAGAGAAAAAACTGGATATAGCGGGTATTGAAGAGAGGATAAAAATGAACGGACATACAAAGATAGACGATGGCAATTGATGTTGCACTTAAATTTTTTGAAGATTGTAGCGACTGAGCGGAAAACAGTAAGCGCGAAAAAAGAAACTGTGGAAGTGAAAGTGATTGTTACTTTTAACTATTTCAACGGTAAGAAGCTGGGACCTACGTGCCAATCTAGGAGCACGTGTAAATTCTTGGGGTCAGGACACCAGGGAGTGAAGCCATGTTACGTCGTTAAGAAAATGACTGAAATCGAGATGCCACGTCAGGACCATTTACACCCTTCTTTGGATTTTGTTGAGAAACTCGAGATGTATAGTAAGAGCACCCGATCAGATATGGCAACAGTATTCAATTTTCTTTTTTCATTTTAGGAAGCATATTTTAAGAGTTTTCTCCAGAGTCGAGTCATTGTTCAAGTCTTTTGCAGTGAAAACTCGTTACAAGCAAAAATGGTTGTTAATCATTTTTAATATGCAGGAATCCCTTGATTAATGCGTTTTTGATTAGTGCGCTGAAATCTTTGTATAGCAACATCGATGAGTGCATACGTCAGACTCGATTAGTGCGGTTAAGCATTATTCCGTTTCCCCATAGAGATTAAATATTGCTTGTTTTTTTATAGCTACCGACTAATTAAAAATGTTTTAAAATTTAAAAATGGAAAATGGGTAACTATTTTGATTGTTCCGTTTACGTTGTCGAAGTAAAAACAGAGTTGTTTAAAAAATGGACGGTTATAAATGGTTATATTTTATAGTATAACTCGATAATAAAAAAAAAATTAAAATTTTGAGCTCTTAAATCTTATGAATATTTTAATTTTTTCATGTTTATTTTCAAGGTGTTAAAAAATTTCTGATTTTTTGTTTAAAAAAATGGACGATTCAATTAGTCAGTGAAATTTAAATTTATTAAAGAATATCAAAATATAAAAGATGGCTGCATTCACGGTGGAAAGATTAGGAATAAAATTTTCAGGTTAAAATACTAAAGATTATGATATTTTGTGAAAATTTGAAGCGGCAATTTCTCATTACCGCCAATTATATGAACAACAGAAGAATAACAGGCATCAAACGAATCTAAATAATGTTTTCATAAAAAAACAAATGATATTAATAAACCTCAATTCATAGCATCTTTATTGTATAGTCTTACTTTGGACTTATATTTTAATTAAAACGTACGTAAATTACGAATTATTTGTGAATGAGACTAAAATTCGAGGTACAAATTGCATCATTTTTCTATAAGTTATTATAGTCGATTAATTCGTTTTCGATTAATGCATATTTTTAATATACACATTAGCCGCACTCATCAGGTCGAGGAGGTGCCTGCATAAAGTATTTGCACAAAGATTGTAAGGAAATAAAGTTTGAGTGTTTGCTGATTTTTTGATTTGTTCACAACTCATTTCTATATTGATATATACGCGCACACACACATTTACACATTTGCGTACACACACACACACACAAACACACACACACACACACACACACACACACACACACACACACACACACACACACACAACGAAAAAATAATATAGCCACAATAGATGTAGCATCTCGATTTGAGCATAAAATAATTTTGACAAACTTAGGATAAAAATTAAAAAAATGAGAAATCCCAATCATACCTTGAAACCACCTGACGAGTGGATCGAACATTTATGAGATTGTTATTATGAGATTTTTTTTTAATCGTATCACCCCGAGCAAGGCGGTAACGCTACTGATGTGCAGGGGGCTACGTAATAGTGAAAAGATTATTATCAGATTGTTACTATTTTTGCTATAAAAATTACAAAAGAGAGAAGAATTCACAATCATTCTTTAAAATCTCCTGACGAGTGGATCGAACATTCATGAAAATATTATTATGAAATTATTATCAGATTTTTACTATTTTCGCTATAAAAATTACAAAAAAGAGAAGAATTCATCCTCTGAAACCTCGTGATGAGTGAATCAGACTTTGAAAGACTTCAATTTCCGTACAGTCACCGAATTTAAGGGATACAGAACCTGGTCAGTATCTAGATGAGTGTCCGCTTGGGAATACCAGCTTCTGTAAGTTCTTTTGCTGAGGTAGCATAATGAGATAATGGCTATACCACGATGAAACATCGGTTTCTCTACGATAACTGACGTTCAGCAAAATCGTGCCTGTTCAGTAACTCGATGGGTGACCTCTTGACTATAAGAGGTGCCGTAAGGTTAGATGTGCGCGTTATGCAATTGATAAGAGCTCGGAATTGCTACTTTCTATTGGTTTCGTTATATTTACTAACGCTTAGTACACTTGAGAAAGCTATGAATCCAACCCTTTGTCCACAGTTATCGATTCATAAGTAATACTTTGATCACTAAGCAATTACTATCACCCCACAAAAATTCTTACAATCTAAAATATTTTCTGGTTTTAAGTAACCTGCAAAGGGTTAATAAGCCGTAGAAAACGAATGAAGCAAATCCTTCCCTCTGATATTCTCTCTCTCTCTCTCTCTCTCTCTATATATATATATATATATACACACACACACAGAGATGATGCGATTGTTAAATTGTCGTCTAAATTAGGCAAAATTGAAAGTAACTCCAACCTCTCATTTTTACAAATATATTTACCAAAATTACACAAAAGATTCTTGAAATACGAAGAGTAAATTCATTCAATGAAATTGCCATTAGCTTCAACCATGACTACCAGGTTAATTAAAAATCTCCTGTAGGTCTTCTGAACAGTTTCCTTGTTTAAGTTGATGAATGCTGTCATGAACCTTGCCTTCAGTTAATCATTGGTATTACAAGGAGTTTTTTTTTAATTTATCACTCAACTGCACCCAACACATAATAAAGATGGTTGCAGTCTGGGGAGTTAGCTGGCCAGATGTAAAGGGTGATGTGGTCACAGAAATTGTTTGACAGCCATGACTGGGTTTTCCTGCTTGTATGGTGCAGAGTCCTGTAAATTTATTTTATAAAATCGCCAATCTTCTTGTAACGGTGATTGTTGTGATGGCGATAAAAACAAAACAACCAACTAACCAAACAAAAAAACAGCGTGAACGCGCTCTAGTATAATTTTTTTTTAACATTTTGAAAAAAAAAAAAAAAACTCTCCAAAAAAAAAAAAAAAAAAAATAAAAACCCCAAAACAAAAAACAAAACATCACGGTTACAATAACTCTTTTTCCTTTGTAATTCACCCCTGAAGATGATCTCGGAGAAGATCGAAAGCACTTGGGTAGGCAAAAAACTACGACACCATCCAAGAAAAAATTCATCTAAACATCAAGAAACTGATTAGGAAACAAAAAAAAATTATTATAAAATTATATAACCGTATTATGTCAGTATTAAATCAAACTTTTTGTTTGCATATATATATATGAAAGTATCTATATTTATATTGTTACAATCTAAAATATTTTCCCGCATTAAATACTCTGCAAAGGATTGATAAGCTATAGAAAACGAATAATAAAATCGTACCCACTCTTTCTCTCTCTGTTTCTGTCGCTATCTCTTTCTTTCCCTGTGTCTGTCTGTCTTTCTCTCTACATATATTTATATTAATAAATATAGATACTGACCTACGCCAGTGGCATCGACGTAGGACAGTATATATATATATATATATATATATATATATATATATATATACAATAGCTCTGTTCATACTAAATTGAGCACTGATTTATTAATACCTGTATAATATCTGTATAATAATACTATACATGCATGTAGCCTCATATGTATATTTATTAATGCACATAACTATATATATATATATATATATAATTTGCGATGGTACATTGTCGTCATTTTATATTTTTAATTTCGTGCATTTGTCGACTGAATAGTGTAGTAGGGTCAGTTGAACAGCATGACGCAATACCCTCCGCCAGAAACGGTATGCTGTACTGCTTGGCATTCGTAAAGGGTTGGATGATGTATCTAGTCAACATCATGGTGTTTGGAGTGATCACTAGTGATGGCAACGTTATGCTTCCATTCATCCTCCTACAGGGCCTCAGACTCAAAACGGAGGCCTACATCACGTGCTGTCAGGAGGTAGTGCTTGCTGCTCTGGATCAAGAGGGTGGCTACTGGAAGACCTTATTTGGCAACACGACTTTGCACCATGCCACACATGCAGGAGAACCCATTCACGGCTCTCAGACAATTTCTGCGATCACATCACACCTTATATCTAGCCACCTAACACCCCAGACTGCACCCCATTGATTATTATGCGTGGAGAGCAGATGAGAGAGGGAGACCAACAAAACTCCTTGTAATACCAAAGATGAACTGAAGGCAAGGATTATGGCAACATTCATAACTTAAACAAGGAGACCGCCCCCCCCCCCCCCAATAAGATGCTTGAGATTCCGAAATCGTCTGGAAGTCATGGTTGAAGACAATGACGATTTTATTGAATAAATTTACTCTTTGGTATTTTAGAATAATTTTGGTAAATATATCTGTTAAAATGATATGTCAGTAAAATCTTTATTTGTGTGTAATTTAGACGATAGTTCATCCATAGTACCCTCTATAATTGGAGTGGGAGGGTCTATATATATATGTATGTATATATATATATATATATATAGAGAGAGAGAGCAAATGCTTAAATATCTTTACTCGTATTTGTGCTCTGAACAATATAAAATTATGTTCTGACGACGTCGCAAGGTGTTCAAGAAGTCTCTGAAAACAAGTTCCCCTGTAAAAAATAAAAAAAAGAACAAATAAATTAATAAAGGTTGAAAAATTCAATTTGAAATAAATTACAAAGAAAAAAACCCCACTTAAACAAAATTTAAAAATTCCATCTTCTTTACTAACAATAGCGGAACAAACGCCAACATTTATTTTTTTTTTAATTGAAAAATAAAGACATAAAGAAACAATAAAAAACGAAACGAACTTGTCGTTTGGAACACAAAAGCGACATTTAAAACAGAAGGGAATATTTTTGGGAACCGGATATTCTTCATTTTTGATTCTATTCTTTTCTCATTCTCGTGACAATACTCTTCAAAGACTTGTCTAATTGGAGTCGGGTGACACAAAATGCCTGCAAAAGACAAGACTAATTGAAAATTAACACGGAATTGTTAGTGCCTTTGGTCGTTGTCAATATGACCTTTATATGAAATATTTGCACTGGCTATTTTTTCAGAAATATTTTATATACATTACGAACATATATTCATATATTAATTACTCATACATCACTTTCTCCCTTTCTCACCACTCTTTTTTAGTCTCTCTTTTTCTCTTAATATCTTTCAATCTCTCTCCTGAAACTATTATTAGAAACTTTTTACCTGCGAATCTTTGTTTCTAATAATTATTGTTGCACTGCTTCCATCTACGGAGTTGTTCTATTTATGACCAGGCTTCGTAAATAACTTGGAGCTCTTCACTCATTTCATAATCGAAGAGAGATAACTATTATAGGATAAATATGTCACAACGATTAGTGATAACGAATACTACAAATATACATGTAGACATAAATCTACAAATATACTTACACACACACACACACACACACACGCACACACACACGCACACACAAATAAACCAACACACACTCGCAAAAATAAACCCACACACACTCACACACGTATGATAAAATGTAGTTTTTAAGGTATAGCGGATATCGACCCAGAACGATAAATCGGGGAGCCGAGTTCGAATTCCAGTTGATATTTTTTGCATTCACTTACTTGGGAAAGGAATTAATCTCTTTCCTTCAGTTATGGGTTAAATAATAGGACAGATTGGACTCTATAGGATTGGTTGGTAACCAGTCTACCGCAGAAAGCAATGGAAATTTACTGCAGGATAATCTTCTGCTCAGTCAGTCACCTCTCTTTCGAGACATGATCACCCAAAGCGTGTATCATGTATGGCACTTAACTGACTGACTGATATGTATCTAAATATAAACAGTGTAGTCATATATATCAGCATAAAATGATGGTATTTTGTTTTGTATTTATACATCGTATTTCTGGAAGAAAGGTTTTTAGGCAAGTAGTTTTTGCTTTTTCGCGGAAAGTAATTGCAACCTACTGCAGGAAAATCTTCTCTCCAGTCAGTCATGTCTCTTTCGAGACATGATCGCCCAAGCGCGTATCATGTGTGGCACTTAACTGACTGAGTTTTTGTAATTACAGTGAACAATAACAAAAGCGATAAATAATAATAATAATAACAATAATAATAATAATATATTAATATTTATAGAAAATAAATATTAATATATTATTATTATATAATAATAATATATTAATATTTATAGAAAGTCTACGTATTTATTGATATATTTATTTTTATTTATTTATTGATTTAATTTACTTATTTAATTTATCTTATTATGATAATCCTATTTTTGACCAACGACTTTATTGAAAAAATAAAAGATAAAGTGGACGAACAAATTATTACATTTATTTATTTATTTATTTTTTTTCCGTTGAACGACCGTTACGTCCAAGTATGTTTGCCTTGTTTTTTTTTTTTTTTTTTGTTTTTTTTTCAACAAACGTCTCTCTATTTGAATTTTTCCTTTTCTCAATATGAACTTCTATTTTAATATAAACAGGATTTTTTTTCTTTAGATATTATAAATTTTTTTTTTATTTTTTTATTTTTTAACAAACTACTCTAGTAATATTGATGTTTTGTTTCGTTGAGCCGTCTTTCTCCTTGAATTCCAATCGCGTCTATGTCAGATGTTGCTTGGCAGCCCATTTAGGAGAAGGAAAACTCCGAACAACAACCGGCAACTCAAGGTGTTAATCGTGCCGAGGAGTGAATGGCTACTGCGTTATGAGGTCACAAACGATTCCCTACAGGCTTCGGGACCCTGTTTGTAAAAGACCGTTACCCAACGTGCCGGGCAACTTTGGGTGGACTTTTGGACCCGTGCGTCACTCGTGGGAAAAACATGAAAAATACAAATAGAAATAAAAAGTCCAGTATGGCTCTTCCAGTGGATAAACAGGGAGCCCGTCCTTCAGGAGGGAACCTACCTGAGGTCGAAAAATCTGCCATAGGAACAAACTCCTACACAAAGAATGTATCTTCAGGTCCCCACAACCAGGATAATCCTAATGATGGTCCTGAAAATTCACCAGCTAGATCTACAACCGTATATTTAAAGAAAGAAAAAATAAAATGGTCTCGTGAGGAGTACAAAGTCGTTATGACTGCATTTCATGAAGCGTTACTTAAACCTCAAAAAAACATGACTCGCCAAACATATGACATTTGGCGTGAAAAAGTTGGTCAAGCAAATAGAAAGTATATTGACGAAAATAAATTGGCCAATGTACGTAGGTACATTATTCGTAATAACCGACTGACAGAGGCTGAAATTCATGAAATTAAAAGAATTGTAACAAGAAGAGTCGAATCAACAAAATATGAAAAGGAACCGGAACCAGAAATAAAAAGTAATAACATCAAACAAATCACAGGTCATAATGTAGAAACCGTGAAACACGCAAATCACCGCGAAGATAATGATGTAAGTTTAAAAGTGCTGGAAAGGTGTGATCTGAGTCTGAGTCAGTTAAAAGACAAAAATAAAACGAGTTCAGAACACATCGAAGATAATTATTTGACGGAAAATAAGAACAATATACAGGAAGCCAAGATAGAAATTAAAAAACCATCTAAGTCAAATACAAAGTATTACAATGGAGGAACGTGAACAGCTCCCAAAATTCCAACCAACAAAACAAAACCTCCGAACTATTAAACTGTACAATGCAGCACTGAAATCAATACTGGATGAAGACCCTCATACAAATCTTAACGAAATAATATATGCATCAGCAACAGCAGCAACAAAAAAATTAAATATCAAAATAAAAACAAGGCAGTCTCGCAGACGTGAAGATCCACCTTGGAAAAGAAAAATTGAAAAAGAAATCGAACAACTAAGAAGTGAACTGTCAGTACTGGATGAACTGAGTAGAGGAATAAATGTAAGAACTAGGAAAAGAAGAAGAGCCGAAAAAAAATATAACACCAGGGATGAAAATGACGTCTTATCAAATAAAGAAAAAATAAAGCAAAAAATCCAACTGAAGGCTCAAAGAATAAGACGCTATGAAAAAAGAGCAAGATTTTACAGACAAAACAAGATCTTTCAGACTGATACAAAGAGATTTTACAGGGAAATAGGTAAAAAAAGAATTGAAGTGACAGTACCCCCCAGAATGGAAGAAGTCACACAGTTCTGGGAAAAGATATGGGCTTGCCCTAAAGAACTTAGCAAGGAAGTACATTGGATTACGCAGGAGATAGAACGAATGAAAAATAAACCCGAACAGACATGGTCTGGAATTACAGAAGATGATGTTAAATTTGCACTAAAAAAAGCACACAATTGGAAATTCCCAGGTATAGATAAAATTCCTAACTTTTGGCTATATTATTTAAATGCAGCACATAAAAAAATAGCCAAAGAACTTCAAGAAATGGTTGACGATCCCACTAAAATTCCTGCATGGATGACCAAAGGAATTACATTTCTTCTACCCAAGAATGGTGACACAAACAACCCGAAAAACTACAGACCAATTACATGTCTTCCGACAACATATAAACTACTAACATCTATTTTAACAAAACAGACATATTTATTCTTAGAAAGAAATGACATGATACCGCTTGAACAAAAAGGGTGCAAACGTGGCTGTTATGGTTGTAAAGACCAATTGCTAATTAACAAAATGATCCTGGAAAACTGCTACAGTACAAAGAAAAATCTTAGTACTGCCTGGATAGACTACCGAAAGGCATTCGATAGTGTGCCACATTACTGGATTTTAAAGACTTTAAATATATACAAGATATCGCCCGTCATCATCAATTTCATCAAACAGTGCATGTCTATATGGAAAACAACCCTTTACCTCAATCATATAAATGGAACCTATAAGTCTGATGAAATAAACATCAAAAGAGGTATATTTCAAGGTGATTCTTTATCTCCCTTACTATTCTGCATATCATTAATAGCACTAAACAGTCAACTTAATAAGACAGAATGTGGTTATAAAATAGGCCAAAAGAAAATAAGCCATCTATTTTACATGGATGACTTAAAGTTATATGCTAAGAATGATAATGAGCTGGAAGGTCTTCTGCAAACTGTAAAATGCTTCAGCGAAGACATTGGAATGAAATTTAATTTGAATAAATGTGCTAAAGCTACAGTTTTACGTGGATCAATACAAGAAACATCCTCAAATAGCCTAGACCCTGCTGTAACAATAAAAGAATTGAAACCAGAAGAAGCTTATAAATACCTTGGTGTAAATGAGAGCGAAAACATTCACCATAAAAAAATGAAAGAAATAGTGCGTAAAGAGTACTATAGAAGGCTACTAATTATATTAAAAACTGAATTAAATTCACAGAACAGAGTTATGGCCATTAATAGCCTTGCAATCCCAGTTGTCCAATATAGCTTCAACATCTTAAACTGGACTCTAAACGACATCAGGCGAATGGATGCTAAAACAAGAAAGCTTCTTTCTAAGCATAAGATGCATCATCCAAAGGCTGATGTAGACCGTCTATACATACCCCGTAAAGAAGATGGAAGGGGTCTTATTCAGCTGGAATTGTCATACAAGACAACAACTATTGGCTTACTAACATACATAGAAACAACAAAGGATTGAATGATACAATTAGTAAGGCAACATGAAGAAAGAAAGAAAAAATATTCAATAATAAAAGAAGGCAGTAAATACAAACAAGATTTACAGTTAGTAGATTCTGTAGAAAAGCAAAACAGAAGCCAAGAACCAACTATTGCGGCAAAAAATATGAAAATGAAAGCCAAAGATAAAGCTCTTGAAAAGATGAAACAGCGCTGGCAAGACAAACCTCTGCATGGCCAATATCCAGTACGTGCCAATAAATCCAATGTTGACAAAGTTAATACTCATCGATGGTTACGTGCATCTGGATTAAAGTCTGAAACTGAAGGATTTATACTTGCAGCACAAGACCAAAGTCTTTTCACCAGAAACTTTCAGGCAAATATTATGCATAATAATATGGATCCAAAATGCAGGTTTTGTGATAAACACCAAGAAACAATAGACCACCTAATCTCAGGCTGTTCTGTGCTTGCCCCAAACGAATATAAAAATCGCCACGATAGAGTTGGGCAATATTTACATTGGGCAATGTGCAAACATTATGATAAAACTGTAAACAAACACTGGTATGAACATCATCCAGCACCGGTTACAGAAATAGAAGATGTAACCATTCTATGGGATTACACCATCTACACAGACAGAAAAATTGAAGCAAACAGGCCAGACATTATTGTTAAAAACCAGAAGGAGAAAACTTGTCTATTAATTGATATGGCTTGTCCAGCGGATTGTAACATAGCAATCAAGGAATTTGAAAAACTGTCAAAATATAAAGACCTGGAAATCGAAATAGAAAAAATGTGGAAATTGAAAACAAGAGTTGTGCCAGTGATAGTAGGTGCACTTGGAATGATAAAAAATGGAACAAAACAACACATTGAAAGAATCCCTGGAAACCCCAGCTTAAGAGATATACAAAAAATTGGCTTATTAAGTACAGCCCACACACTAAGAAGAACTTTGTCTATGTAACGCTAGGGATGATGGGGAAGATAGAAAAACATGAAATGGAGCCATAACAACACGCCACGACCTGCCTTAGGTCTCACCGCAGACTTGGTTGGTAGTGCGACCATAGCAGAAATCGAAATATGATGAAAAATGGCATAATAATAATAGACTTGTATCATTTTGTATTAGGTTGCACAGTGTTATCATCTACTCAATATAAATCTTGGCATGACAGAGTGGGCTAATATCTGCACTGGAAAATCTGCAAATTTTACGAGAAAGAAACTACAAGAATTTGGTATGGACATCATCGCGATCTGGGTACAGAGATAGGACCTGCAACAATTTTATGGGATTTCACAATACATTCAGGCAGAACAATCAAAGCTAATCGCCCAGACATCAAAAACAGAATGTGCATTATTATTGACAAGGTAGTCCCAGCTGATTGTAATATATCTTTGAAGACCAAAAAGCTCTCAAAATAGAAGGACCTTGAAACCGAAATCTCAAAAATGCGGTGCATGGGGGCATCAACAATAGCAACTGGTAACTGGAGCCCTCCGATTGACTGAAAATGGTTCAGATAGACTAATTAAAAGGGATTCCTGGTAGCCTCAGCTCTAAATACCAAAAAATATACTCATATGATCAGCCCACACATTATGAATAGCTTTATCTGGTTAATTCGAAATTACCTATCAAACATTCTGACAAGACAGTTGACTTCCAAATGCTGATCCTGTGATAAATATCCAGAAAAAAATTGGCCATCTTGTATCAGGTTGCATATTATTAGCATCTATTAGACCAATACATGTACTCTCAATATCTGCACTGGAAAATCTGCAAATTTTACGGAAAGAAAACTGCAAGTATCTGGTATGAACATCATCTGCACCCTGCTACAGAGATAGGACCTGTAAAGAAACTATGAGACTTTGCAATACACACAGACAAAACAATAAATTCTAATCCCCCAGACATTGTGATCAAAGACCACGAAAATACAACAGGCTCTCATATTGACATGGCTTGCAAAATATCTTTGAACATGTTCCAAAAACTATCAAAGTACAACGATCTGGAAGTGAAAATCTAAAAGATGAGGCACTCAATGACATCAATAGTTCTAGTTGTAGTTGGAACCCTCGGATTGATTAGAGAAAGGTTTCGAAAAACTCGTTGAAGGAATTCCTTGTAACCCAATCCTTAATATTCTAAATGAATACAACAAAAATTGTACTCACAAGTACATCTCACACATTGTAAAGAGTTTTATCTACACCATTGTGCAAATTAATTGAAACAAATGCTTCAGTTTCCTTTCTTTTACCGTACGGTCAGTTTTAGACCCACTGAAGTGACAGGGTGTTACCGATTTCTATTTTTTTTACTCAGACTAGCATTATAACCCGGCGTTGTTCGGGTGTAATGAAAGCTTTAAAACTAATCCATGGTCCTGGAGATCAGGCTCAGCCTAAAGAATATTTGTGTGAAATTTGGTGAGAATCAGATAAAAATTGTGGATTTGTATAAAGGACATACAGACAGATAAACAGATAAACAGACACACACACAAACATTTTGCCTTATATATTATAAATATTATCGATTTTCTGCACTATTGTAAAAACTGCAACATTGAAGCTTCTGAATATCGTTTCTTATGTCTTTGTCTATAAGTGTATCAAATTTGATTAAAATCGGACCACTCCTTCTATAACACGATTTTTTCGATAACCGATTTTTGATATTTATCGGGGGTACCTTGACACAAGACCTAACTAAGAACACTCGCAGACGCTTATAGTGCAACTGTGTAAATTTTCAAGAAAATCGGTTCAACCGTTTCGGAGTCTATAGGTAATGGACACACACACATACACACACACACAGACAAAGTTCCATTTATAGATAAGTTTAGATTAGATAATTTGCAGTGGTGTACAGTAATATGAATCTTTCGGGTTGTATGATGAACTTTTTGGGGCTTTGAAAATTATTGCGTCGTTCGTGATTACATCAGTTTTTTTATCACGCACAGACACTGTTATCTCGACTGTCGATTAGTTGTCCTATGGCCATTGTCTGTGATGGACATTATTCCAAGAAAGCTTACAAAAATTGTAACACTGTATGAATATACTGGCAAGCCTTATAGAGAGATCACAGATAGCGTTAGTGTCAGCCTTTCAACTATCAGTCGTTTTATCATGGCGAAGATACAAACTAGACCTACCAGTTCAAAACGTAAATGAAAATGTAGTCGGAAGAGAAAAACAACGCCAAGACGACGTACAGGGGATTAGGGAAAGGGTGAAAGAGCCTAAGAAGACATTATTCGTTTTCTTTCAATTAATTTGCACAAGGTGTATGTAAAATGTGTGTGATTTTAGAATTTTTTTTTTTCTTTTTACAAAAATGATCAATGGAAAATGTCATTAAGCTGTTTCTGACCTTAGGTCTCTGATTGGGACAGTGAAGAAAATGTGTATACAACAGAAATATAAGGAAATAATAATAAAAAGGAAGTGAACAGAGTCTTAAATTTATTTATGAAGAGACAAAAATAACATTTTATTTACTTTCACATATAAGATTTTTCTTGGAAGCTGCTAAGTTCTAGCATAAAATAAAATTTGTTTTTATGAAGACGCTAGTTTCTGACAAGCTTATTTGAATATACTGAGTACTTTATAGCGACGAATCTACCACAGAAATAAATGGCAACCAACTGCGGGAAAATCTTGTACTTAGTCATCGTTCGAAAGAGACATGTTCGTCCAAGCGTGTATTACGTATGGCAACTAAGTGACTGATCTATCGCAGAAAGAAATAGCCACCTACTGTGCGTTGTGGTGCAATGGATATCGACTCGGAACGACAAATCGGGGAGCCAAGTTCGAATTCCAATTGAATTCCTTGCATTCCCTCACGCACAAATACCCTTGCGAAAGGGTATCTTCCCTCCAGTTATGGGTCAAATAATAGGACTGATTGGGTTCTGTAGCCATGGTCGGCAACCAGTCTAGCGCAGAAAGCAATGTCAACCTATTGCGGGATAATCTTCTGCCCAGACATGATCGACCAAAGCGTGTATCGCGTATGGCACTCAACTGACTGACTGGGGGAAATCATCTACCTAGTCAATCATCGAACAAAAGAGACGTATTTGCCTCAGCATGTATCACGTATGAGTCTTAATTGATTGATTTGGATAAAAGATTGAATAGCAGAACCGATTAGATTATATAGCTTATTTCTTAGAAAAGCATGGCCATGTAGGTAATATTCTTCTTCTTTTTCTTCTATGTGTCCTGTCCCTTCAGGACGTAGGCGATCATGGCCCTCCTCGTCTCCCTATTCTTTGTGGCTCTTAGTATGTTTGCTCCTGTTGCTTCTGGCAACCCCCGTTCCTTCATCCACCTGATCAGGCCCTGCAAATATGTTATCCGCTGCCTTCCTCTGTCTCTCCTTCCTTCTATCTGTCCAGTCAGTATCAGGTTATCCAGGCTCTCCTTCCTCATTGCATGTCCCAGGAACTTCAGTTGTCTCTTCCTGATGCTCAGCATCAATTTCCTTTTTGTTGCCATTCTTTCTAACACCTCGTCGTTGCTTGTATGCTCAGTCCACGATATCCGTAGCATCCTTCTGTAGAACCACATTTCGGCCGCTTCCAGTTTTGTCCTCATTTTCGATGATATTGTCCAGCATTCACAGCCGTATTCAAGAACTGACATCACGTAGCAGTCTAGCACTCTTTTCTTCGTTTCTATTGAGATTTTCCTGTGTGTTAGTATTTTGCTCATTTTCTGGAACGCGTCCTTTGCCATGCCAATTCGCCTTCGGATCTCCGTGTCGCACTTTCCATCTCCTGTTAAAACACTTCCTAGGTACTTAAATTCTTGTACTTGTTTGATTCTGTTATCCCCCACCTGTATTTGGCATTTTGGGTTGTATCTTTTGCTGATGACCATGCACTCAGTTTTCTTAAAGTTTATTTGTAGTCCCTTCTTGTCACTCTCCACTGCTACTTTCTGTATGAGGTCTTGTAGTTTCCTTTCCGTGTCCGCAATCAATCATGCACACAGTAAAATGAACCTTCAGATATTGGAGGCCAGCTACATTAAATCAAAATAATCCACACTTAATAAAATCTCATTTCAATCTGGTCACAACACATTACATTACATTTAGACATATGGTTCTGTTAACAATTCGGTCTTTCAATTGAACGTAGTCTTTCTCGAATCTTATTTGTGTATGTTATTAAAAGTTGAGAAGTCTAATCCCATAAATAAGAAGTTGAAAATTGCAATAAAACGGATAAAGCTGTTTTATCTAATGTGCGGTATTTCTTGTTGTATCCAAAATGTCTCAATATTTCACTGCACACTGAAGAGGATCAGTATGGTGTTAAAGAATGACCGGTTCAGAAAAGGTTTTGTCGAAAACTGCCCTCTTCTCGTCAATTTGTTGTCCCTCGCCCTGATTACACAAGTCCGTATACAGCAAGAGTAACGCAGGGCAAATATCGGTCTGCTTTACATTTCCCGATGATTATCTTTGAAAAACGCTTTGACTAGGAAAACTGACTCTAATAAAAAACAGATTCATTAGTACATATCAAAATATACCAAAAAGCTGCTTAACTTTGTTTTTTTAACGGCATATCAAATCCTCATGGGTCATTTAATGCTGAAATTTAAATTCTTTTGACTTTTGAAGTAATAAAAATATTATATGCCTTATTCTGCTTTAACAATTGAATACATGGTCGATAATACTCAGCTTTTGTGCATGTTTGTTGGTTTGTTTGTCTAATGCCTTTATTGGCATATCAACCTACATGGCTTATTAAATGCCAAGATCGAAATAATTTGTACATATTTTTATACTTTCAATGTAAAAGATTTTTTAAGTCTATAGTTTGTAGATCATACTGAGTGATGCTGCTAATTTCACTACAGAAATGTATTGTCGGTAATTTTATGGGTCGTTTGATATCGAAATTTCATTTTCTTGGTAGCTTTGAAGTAATAAAAAGAAGATATATCTTATTCTGCTTTCACATTTGAATACATGGTAGATGAAACTCAGATTTTGTGCATCTGTTTGTATAGACGTAATTACGAGAGGCATTGATATATGTAGTTTTGTTGAAGTTATATTTTGGAATACAAGTTGATTTCTTTAAGAAATTGTACGATATTTTATGGATTCATGTCACGAAAGATTTCATTCGTGTTTGTTGGTTTAGTTTAGCGGCATATCAACACCTCCATGGGTCATTTCATGCGGAAATATAAGTATGTTGAACGTCTTCAACTGCAGATAAAATGTATTGTTGGTCATTTTACTATAAATATTTATTGTTGGCAATTTCTTTTTCGAAAAATTGCTAACGAATTGGAGGAAAGTTGTTGAAACAATAGTCATTACAGACACTTTCGGGACACACCTTCAGTCAGTCAGTTAAGCGTCATACATGATACACCCTGCAGTAAGTTGCCATTGCTTTCTGCTGTGAATTTTTTGTCAGCCAAGGCTACAGAATCCAGTCCGTCCTATTATTTAACCCATAACTGGAGGGAAGAGGTGGATTAATACTTTTCCCAAATGAATGCAAGGAATGTCAACTGGAATTGGCTCCCCGATTTGTAGTTCCGAGTCGATATCCCCTGCATCATATCGCACATCATTACGAAACTTTCAGCACACACCTTAGTCCTTCTAAAAAGAAAGTTCTAATGGCACATTGTTTGTTTAACGGGATATCAAAGCTTTATCGGTCATTTAATGCCGAAATTTATTTTTTCTTGAGAGATTTGAAATAATAAATATATGTTATTCTACTTTCCCAAAAAAAAGTGCCAGAGCTGCGTGCGTGTAGTTTCAGATGGTAACGCATCTACAAGGAAGTATGATAAGTTGATAAGTAAACTTGAAATTTAATGTATGTCATTTCGCCGAAGTGTAAACAACTTTGTTTTTCATAGCGTTAGACATGCCGGATTTCGTGCCAAAGAAAATGTATTTACAGGGAATTTTACTGTACTACTTTATTCAAAAGAAATCTGCAGATGAAGCAAATAGAATTTTTTAAAGACCTGCAATGATTATGTTCTGCCGGAAGCAAAATGCAGGGATTGGTTTAGGCGATTCAAACTTTATGATTTTGATGCTGAATATAAAGAACGCTCTGTTGCAGCAAAAAAGTTTGAAGACAAAGAATTGGAAGCATTGCTTTATGAAAACTCATATGTCAAGCTGAACTTGAAGAATCATTAGAAAGAGATAACACAACAGTTTCGAAACGTTTGAAAGCATCAGGGATGTTTCAAAGGCAAGGACCTTTCGGTGCCGTACGAGTTGAAGCCGAAAGACGTCGAACTGCGTCTTGTCACGTGTGAACAGCTGTTCCAACGGCAGAAAAGTAAAACTTTTTTTATCATCGTATAGTGGCCGGCGATGAAATGTAGATGCACAACAATAACCCTAATCGTAGACGATCATGGGGTAAGTCCTGTTATGCACCAATATTAGTGGCAAAACTGAATATCCATGTTTCAAAGCTTCTACCCTGCATTTAGTGGGATCAGCTGGATGTAGTTTATTAAGAGTCGTTCAAACTTACCGAAACCATCACGAGAGATTGCTATCAACTACATTTCATGTATTTGAGCTGAGCAATGAAGAAAATAACGGCCGCTATACGAGCAGAAACATGACAAACTGATTTTGCAGCATGACAATGCTAGGCTACATGTTCCAAAACGGGTGAAACGCTTAAATGGGAAATCCTACCCCACTCGCCGGATTCACTAGACATTGCCCCATCCGACTATCACTTGTTTCGATAGATGACACATGAATCGACTGAGCAGCACTTTTAATGAAAAAAAAAGAAAATAGTCAACTCGTGGTTAACCTAAAAAAAACGTGTCGTTTTTCCGACGTAAAAATTCAAACGCTACCATAAAGATGGAAAAAAGTAGTGTCTAGCCATGGGAAATACTTTTAGTGACATGTTTTATATTAGTCTTTGTGAGTAGAACTTTACGTTTTTATGAAAAATCAACGAGAACTTATTCAAGGTCCTAATAATAAAATTTGAACTGCACGATTAACGACATGTATTTTCGGTGTTCTTCGTGTTATTTAAATGAATATTAATATTTTTTCTCTACAAAATCGAAAGATATATACTCAATGTAATCGATTTTGACTTAGCAGCCGACTTCAGTTACTTCCTAACCGACATTATGTGGCTTCCCTTTGTCTTTTCTACAAATATTTTCATGGCAACTACTCTGACGAGCTTCTTTCTCTGGTGCCCTGACCTCATGAATTAATAGTTGCTGCCAGATTGGCATTTAGGTCCCACTCTTTTATAATCGAAATATTTAAATGTAATCACCGCTTCTACTCAGTATTTCCTATCTGTGGAACTACCTCCGTTTACTTGGATTCCTGATAGCTACAATCTCCAAAAATTTAAATGCAACGTCAATTTCCATCTCCTGTCTTCTTGAATCCCAGTCATCACTTACCCTTTCTTCGACACACTTTGTACATGTTTTTTTTTTATTTCACTCTAACCCCCTGAGCACCAGTGGTGGTTTTTTTTCTCGGTGTGATATAATAATAAAAAAAAAACGTCGATATTGTACCGTTGTTAAAATAATTCTAATGAGGTATAAGCACTTATTATTCATTCTCAAGTCGTATAAATGATTCACATATCACTTGTAGCTTCAAAAGGTTAATAAAAATTTAAATAAGATCCTTGATAATATATAGAAAAAGCAATTTTGAAACACATGCGAAAAACAGAGTGATAAAATAAATTAAATCCTTCATAATTCAAATAATCCCCATTAAAATAAATGATAGTCAATATATAATAAAAAACCCAAAACTAAGTAAACTTCCACGAAGGGATTCTCAAATTAGGCATTTTGCGGTGAGATCTACCCAATAGTTTTGAAGCATTTACCTGCTGTAAATCAGTAACTAATTTTTATTCTTATTAATATTTGTTATTTCATAAATATGTTGGTTGGTTGTTTTGTTTTTATGGCATATCAACCTCGGCAGGTCATTTATTGCCAACTAAATTTTGTTTATTTATTGCTGGTAATACCTTTTTCTTTCAACAATTTATCATTGTTTTTATATAAGTTTTGTGTCTAGTAATACTTTTTTCTTTTCAAGTATCAAGATTCATTGTGATTTGTTTTTAAGGCCAGGGTCCTCAAGTCTTACGCTGTTATTTAACCCATAACTACTGGAGGGAAGGGACGGATTAATCTGGGGTACCAGTGCTTAAGTGAATGCAGGGTATTCAACTGGAATTCGAACTCGGCTCACCAATTTCTCTTTCCGAGCCGATATCCACTGCACCACAACGCACATCTGTCACTAAACGCTTACAACACCTGGTATTCCCAAGCGGTCACCCATCTAAGTACTGACCAGGCTCAACGTTGCTTAACTTCGGTGATCGAACGAGAACCGGTGTATTCAACGTGATATGGCCGTAAGCATCTTAAATATGTAAAAAGAGCTATCCGTTGACTTAAAGCAGTTAAAATCCTTGTAAGTATGGTAGATTTGATTGTTACGGCATATCGACCTTTTACAGCTTATTTAAAACCAGATAATATTTTAGGTTTATAGGAATTTTTTGAAATAATAATGATTTAATAATATGGGTCCTACTATTTAATCCATATGTGTGAGAAGAGAAGAAGTGGATTCATAACATTGCTCATTTGCGCGTAAATGAATAAACTCACCCAATGGGGACTTAGCATTTCGAATTCCAATTGTTAGCCTTTATCCATTACATCACCCGCACACCCAAGCTTACAGCTCCTTGTATTCTCAATCGGTCTCTCATCCAGTTATTGGATAAGCTCAACGTTCCTTAACTTATGTTATCGAACGAGAATCGGTATTTCAACGTGATATAGCAGTAAACCTTGAGGGACGGTAGAGTAATGAATAAATAATGAGTAATTGAAGTTCGAATTCTAGTCGAGTTCATTACATTTAATTACTTGTAAATAGCTGTGTTATGAATCTATCTCGTTTATGATAAATAGCAGGGTAGACTTGGTTACACAGCCTTGGGTGATGACAAGTCTGAAAGAGAAACTCTGAATAAAAAAAACAAAAAACAAAAAAAAAAAACTCGACTATTTAGCCTTACAAACCCTCAAATGCCCAAACGGGGTGAAGACCCTGAAGACAGTCAGTCAGTCAGGGAGGACTTCCTCCAAGGCGTGAGAAGGTCCTGGGACTGGATCTGTTCTCATAATATTTCTAATAATTTTCTTCTAATAATGTTAAATAGAGCACAGAAAATTTCCTCTTCACAAAGAATATTTTTGAACGAACTGAAACACATAAAATCAATAATAATTTTCCCAACTAAATCATTGATACACAAATAAAATTATTCTGACAAAAAGTACTTGACAACAGTCATAAAAATACAACACAACAAAACATCAAGATATTTTACTGTAATCAGATGTGCAGTTATAACGAGCAGAACGAATTCGTAATATGGAAACATTTTAAAACATCATATTTCTGCTGTAATCTCCGAAAAAATCAGAAAAGTTTACATTGCACTCTTGTGCAAATTATTTGATACAACTGCTTTAGTTTTATTTCGTTCACCATATGATCAGTTTTAGACGCACTGGACTGCAGAGTGTAATCGATTTCTGTTTTTTCCTCAGATTAAGTAATTTTCAGTGGTGTGCAGTAATATGAATCTATTTTCGGGATGTATGAAGAAATTTGTTTGGCCTTAAAACATATTGCGTCATCCGTGATTTAATCAGATTTTTAACACGCCAAAGCACTATTGTCCTGACTGTAGAAAAGTTGTCTTACAGCCATTGTCTGCGATTGACGTTACTCTAAGGAAGTGTTCGAAAATTATAACGCTGCACGAACACACTTGCAAGCCTTACAGAGAGATCGCGAATATTGCTGATGTCGGCTTTTCAACTGTCAGTCCTGTTATCAAGGTGAAGAAACAAAATGGATCCATCAGTCCAAAACGTAAAGGAAAATGCAGTCGGAAGAGAAAAATCCTAAGAGACAACGTATACATGATTAGGGAAAGTGTTAAAGATCCTAGGAAGACATTTTTCCTTTTGTTTTTTTTTATTAATTTGCACAAGAGTGTATACCACAGAAAATGGAAAACCTCGAACCTTGTGGTCACTAATTAAATAACCCTATCAAATAACTCCATCAAATCTAAACTAGTGAGGACCAATATAGTGTATCAATTTCAATACCCAATACAAAGTTGTGTTTTTGTCACAAATCAATTAGCTTTGCTATTCAAGAGACCTTATATATCAAATATATTTCCTTTGCCATTTACCTGACATCGTTTAGTAGTGGAGAAGGCGTTCTGAAAGTCATCTAGAAATAGAATAGAGTAATCGTCGGAAGTGAAAAAAAAATTCTGAAGTTTTATTCGGATCATACTCCAGTTCTTTGCACGATAAAAAAAAAAGAAAAAACAACAACAACAGCAACAACAACAACAACAACAACAACAACAACAAAAAACTGGTTTGCCAGATTTGGTTACGGTGATTTTAATCTGGACAATTAACCACGCTCCGAGCGACTTTAAAATATCGGTGAAGATGCTCTGCTTACAATCGTGGAGAATAAACTGAATATTTTCACGAAGAGATTCTTGGTAAAATTCGCCATAATTTATGGATAACTCGCAGGGATCAGTTTATGTATTGATTATAATAGAGAATCAATCTCCCGAATGTATATTATATAACAACAACAGTCCATGATGGTCACAAAGTAAGGGATTGAAGGTAATGTTGTCAACGTTCCTGGATATAGAGTATCCTCTTGGCATCTGTTGACCATGTCCGTCATAGTATATGGATATAAAGTACCCTCTTGGCACGTGATCTGTTCAATATAACAACGTCAAAGACCATCACTCTCAGACACTCTCCAGAATCGGATTTGAACTCCAATACTCGGAAAAATATGGCCGCCTTTTATACACGTCGCATTGAATATTTTGAGCTTCCTGATTGGTTGAGCCTTCTATTGGTGAACTATAAAATGGGTTGGCTCATGGGTGTCAGCACAGTATACAATGAACGCGAAGAGTCCAACAGAGATTGCTAAGATTTTTGTATATCAGCTGTCTTTCGCTATTTGAAGAGCTGATTTCCTAATCACCGTTTAGATGTGGCACAAGGCCGAAAGTATGAGGTATCCAGTAAGGATTGAACTCACTAGTCAGTTGTAATAGGCTTCCGGGTGACAAGATTGCTAACAATTACAATACTTCGAGGTGCGAAAACGATTTTCTAAGCATAGCTTTATGTGG
>JBBBDQ010000750.1:1822500-1832500 GCA_037127315.1 Ascarosepion bandense | reverse complement strand
CCATTCTTCATCATCACCAACATCATTGTCATCATTTCCCTCGTCATCCTCTTGATGCTCTTCATCATTCTCATGAATAGCAATTATCATCATATTAATCCATTCTTCATCATCACCAACATCATTGTCATCATTTTCCACGTCATCCTCTTGATGCTCTTCATCATTCTCATGAATAGCAATTATCATCATATTAAACCATTCTTCATCATCACCAACATGATTGTCATCATTTCCCTCATCATCCTCTTGATGCTCTTCATCATTCTCATGAATAGCAATTATCATCATATTAATCCATTCTTCATCATCACCAACATCATTGTCATCATTTCCCTCGTCATCCTCTTGATGCTCTTCATCATTCTCATGAATAGCAATTATCATCATATTAATCCATTCTTCATCATCATCAACATCATTGTCATCATTTCCCTCGTCATCCTCTTGATGCTCTTCATCATTCTCATGAATAGCAATTATCATCATATTAATCCATTCTTCATCATCACCAACATCATTGTCATCATTTCCCTCGTCATCCTCTTGATGCTCTTCATCATTCTCATGAATAGCAATTATCATCATATTAATCCATTCTTCATCATCACCAACATCATTGTCATCATTTCCCTCGTCATCCTCTTGATGCTCTTCATCATTCTCATGAATAGCAATTATCATCATATTAATCCATTCTTCATCATCATCAACATCATTGTCATCATTTCCCTCGTCATCCTCTTGATGCTCTTCATCATTCTCATGAATAGCAATTATCATCATATTAATCCATTCTTCATCATCACCAACATCATCGTCATCATTTCCCTCGTCATCCTCTTGATGCTCTTCATCATTCTCATGAATAGCAATTATCATCATATTAATCCATTCTTCATCATCACCAACATCATCGTCATCATTTCCCTCATCATCAACATCATCATGAATCACCATTATCAGATTTTTCTTTCCTCATTATCATCACCATGATGATCATCATTTGTCTTTTCATCATCGTCATTCTCATGAATCGCAATTATTCAAATATTTTTTTATTCATCATCATCACCATCAACGTCCTCGTTATCATCGTCATCATTTCTCTCAACATCACCATCATCTTTATCAATTGTAAGTATCATCATATTTCTCCATTCATCACCATCATCGTCATTTCCCTCATCATCCTAAATCATCATCCTCATGAATAGCAATTATCATCATATTTCTCCTCATCATCACCATCATCTTCATCATTTCACTCATCATCATCATGATATTGGTCTTCATAAATTATAATTATTTTCATACTTCTGTATTCATAATCATCATCATCATTTTCTTCATCTCCGCCAACACCACATCCCCAACCACAACCATCGCCATCAACCACCTCAATCATTATTATTTATCATTGTTGCTATTAGCAATATCACCGCAATACTGTCTTCATTCATTTCCCTAAAATAATGGCTAGACAAGAGATACAGAGAAACTGATGTGAAATGGCGTTTGTCTTTTCTAACTTTTGCATCATTACGAGGAAAAGGATTGAGGAAGAAGAAAAAGAATTATAAAAAAACAAAACCTAAATGAATAAGAAAGAAACAAATAAAAAAACAAGGTTCATGTTCCGACCTGAACTCCCCGACAGGTCAGTGGGAAAAAGAGTTTCAAGTGGTTCGCTCTTGGCAACCAATTTTATTCAACACCAGACTAAATTTTAGTCCCTAATAGGATTTTTGAAAGAGGAGAGAAGTAAGGGGAAACGTAAAAAACAAAATGAGATACAGACAAATAGAGACAGATAGAGATAGATAGATAGATAGATAGATAGATAGATAGAGAGAGAGAGAGAGAGAGAGAGAGAGAGGTAAAGAGTATGGTGGATTGTCTTTGTGTGTGTTTGTGTGTGCTTGATTGTGTGTGTGTGCGCGCACACACGCTTCCTGGTAAAGTAACAGATACCCGTAAATTGATGAAGATGTAAAGATAGAGAGACTTGACCGAGATCCAGAATAACAACAATAAAATATCTATCTATCTATCTATCTATCTATCTATCTATCTATCTATCTATCTGGACACCTCGACGTGGTGTAATGGTCAGTAAGCTTGTCTTCCTAGAATCTAGTGAGTAGTGAGTTCGATTCTCACTGGGAACCCCATTCTTGTGCCACATCTAAGCGGCGCTTAGAATATCAAATGGCACCTCAGCGTGATGTATGGGTTAGCAAGCATGTCTTCCTAGAAACTATTACAACTGAGTAGTGAGTTCGATCCTTACTGGGTACACCATACTTTCGGCCTTGTGCCACGTCTAAGCGACGCTTAGAAAATGATCTATCTATCTATCTATCTATCTATCTATCTATCTATCTATCTATCTATCCAAAAGTGGAAATACCAGTACCAAATTTGAATCAGAAAGTGAGCGAAATTGTGAAAGAGACAAAAATGGAGATTTTCAATTTTCATCTGTTATTTTCCGCTTTATTACCATATTTATGACGTTTCCGCCCTTGTATACTTCGAGCTTCTTCAGGCGATATACATAGATAGTAGATGGTTCTAATGCCTTTGAATATCTCAATATCAGTTAATTCTCTTTAGTAACTCAATTCTCCAAGTTACTTGTGCCCTTTGCTGTGGCCAGGTATCGAACTTATCACTGTTTGGGTCAAATGACATTTTGAATTACTCAACCAACTATTTTCTTAATGGGCCATATGTCCTTTGGTTCAAAATTCAAATACCTGCAGACAGTTCTTGTAAGACGTTCTTAGAGAACATATGGGTTTATCAGATAGTTATTTACGATTTCAGCCCACACATTAATCGTAATTTCATGCGGGTGTATTGTACCATTGGGATTATTATCCACTCACAAATGTTTGTTGTTCAAATTTCTTATGCCATTTCTTCCAAATGTTGCCAGTACTACTGTCGATTGAAATTTATAAAATTTTCTTTTAAAACAATTTTTCAGGAAAATGGGTTTCTCCACCGAACAATTAGTTTGATGAGCCACATTACAAAAGACATTGTCCGAATCATGATGAAAAGAGCGAGAAGCAAAATCAGGCTAGAGATAAGACAAGAACAGTGCGAATTCATAAAAAACACTGGAATAAGGAACACCATATTTATGATTAGGATGCTATCCGAAAAGTCAATACAATTGAGAAAGGAAGTGTACCTATGTTTTATCAATTATGCGAAGGCGTTAGACAAAGTACACCACAAAGAAGTGATAGAAATGCTCAGCAACCTCGACATATTTGGGAAAAAAGTAATAGTAATCAAGAATCTCTACTGGCAACAAACCACCTGCATACGGTCAAATAACGAATTCAGCAGATATACAGAGATATAAAGGGGCGTAAGACAAGAATGTGTCTTTTCACCGGATCTATTCAACGAGACTATTCTGAAGACCCTAGATGTCATGCCAAGATTTGTCATTGGAGGCCACAATTTAAACAACATAAAGTACGAAGATGATACAGTGCTGATAGCAGACACGGACAAGAAACGACAAGACCTTCTACAGAAAATGGCCAAAGAGAGTGACAAGAAAGGACTACAAATAAACTGCAAAAAACCCGAATGCATGGTCATCAGCAAAAAGAACAGCCCAAAATGCCAAATATGGATGGGTGATAGTAAAATCAAGCAGGTACAAAAATTTAAATACCTGGGAAGTTTTCTAACTGAAGACGGAAAATGTGACGCAGAGATCCGAAGGCGAATTGGCATGGCGAAGGACGCATTCCAGAAGCTGAGTAGAGTATTAAGAGACAGGACAATTTCACTAGAAACAAAGAAAAGAGTACTGGATTGCTATCTGATGTCAGTTTCTTTAATATAGCAGTGAATGCTGGACAATTTCATCGAAGATAAGGGAAAAACTTGAAGCAACTGAAATGTGGTTCTACAGAAAGATGCTGCGGATATCATGGATCGAGCACGTGATGTGGTTTTGGAAAGGATGGAAACGAAAAGAAAATTAAATACTGCGCATCAGGAAAACACAGCTAAAGTTCTTAGGACATGCAATGAGGAAGGAGGTCTTGGAGAATCATACTAACAAGTAGAGGGAAGGAGAGACAGGGAAAAAAACGTGTAACGTACTTGACTGGCCTGAGCGGAGGGATAGCAGAACAGGAGTAGCGTGGTGTAACAGGAGAAAGCGTGCTAAGAGCCACCAGGGATAGGGAGACGCAGAAGGCCATGATCGCCTACGTCTTGAAAGAATAAGGCACATAGAAGAAGTCCTGTAGCTATTATCACTCATTACAATATTGATAGGGGGTTTCTTCCTAAAAATGTTTTCTAAGGAAAGTCTCATCATTATCAAAAGTAGTGTGACATTTCAACATCTTGATTATGTCCTTATTTTCTCTTTGAGTTTCATATGATATCCATTTTAGCGTTTGCTGTTGTTAAACGTCCTCATGTAGTGCGGTTTCTGTTAAATGGTACTGCTCTTGGTGATTCTGTAGTTCGAGTCCAAAGGTTTGATAAAATGTGGGTTTATATAGCTGAGAGTTTAAATATTTAGTAACGAATTTGACGACATACAAGATATCCATATAAGAGAATCGGTCTGAATAGGTTTATGAGGAACATGAATCTTTTGGTTTTGTCTGACAGTTTAAATATTTAGTAACGAATTTGACAACATACAAGATATCCATATGAGAGAATCGGTGTGAATAGGTTTATGAGGAACATGAATCTTTTGGTTTTGTCTGACAGTTTAAATATTTAGTAACGAATTTGACAACATACAAGATATCCATATGAGAGAATCGGTGTGAATAGGTTTATGAGGAACATGAGTCTTTTGGTTTTGTCTGACAGTTTAAATATTTAGTAACGAATTTGACAACATACAAGATATCCATATGAGAGAATCGGTGTGAATAGGTTTATGAGGAACATGAATCTTTTGGTTTTGTCTGACAGTTTAAATATTTAGTAACGAATTTGACAACATACAAGATATCCATATGAGAGAATCGGTGTGAATAGGTTTATGAGGAACATGAATCTTTTGGTTTTGTCTGACAGTTTAAATATTTAGTAACGAATTTGACAACATACAAGATATCCATATGAGAGAATCGGTGTGAATAGGTTTATGAGGAACATGAATCTTTTGGTTTTGTCTGACAGTTTAAATATTTAGTAACGAATTTGATGACATACAAGATATCCATATAAGAGAATCGGTCTGAATAGGTTTATGAGGAACATGAATGTTTTGGTTTTGTCGCAATTTGCGGCGTTAAGCGAATCTATCTTTAGCGCAGCCGATTCTATGTTCAACTTTCTTATCTTCTATTCTAAATTAATTATAACTGATTCATAAACAGACACGTTTGAAAGGTTTAGTGTTTATTAAGTCCACACCTCGAAATTTTATGATGGATACAGGGTACATTTCATCATCACTTTCATTCCAATTCCAATTACCTCTCACAAAATTAAATGAGAAAAAAAGAATTCAGAATCTATATAGGGTTATATATATATATATATATCCCTCTCATGTTTGATATATAAAGCTGCTACTAGTACTGATTGACTCTACTTCTATATCATATTGAATACACCGGTTCTCGTCCGATAACCGAAGTTAAGCAACATCGAGCTTGGTCAGTACTTAAATGGGTGACCATTTGGGTAATACAACGTGCTGCAAACATAAGAACCAAGAATGGTCCACCGGTCCTCCAGGTTTGGGGGTTGGGTGCAGGGCTAACAACCCTGCATTGTAAAAAACATTTTGTTTCAGAAACAGCAACAAAATGCACCATCTGGGTGTGATGGATAAATGATGATGATGACTGCTGTTAGAAGGACAAACGCCTTGACAGATAAGCGATACTAACCAACAATCAGTCAGTTAATTGCCATACGTGATACACGCTTGGGCGATCATGTCTCTTTCGAGACATGACTGACTGGGCAGATGATTTCCCGCAGTATGTTGCCGTTACATGCTGCTGCGGTAGACTGGTTGGTACCCAAGATAACAGAAGCCAATCTGTCCTGTTATTTGACCTAACGCTGGAGGGAAGAGACGGATTAATAACCTTCCCAAGGGTATTTAGGCGCAAACAAATTGAACTGGAATTCGAACTCGGCTCTCCAACTTCTCGTTCTAACCCGATATGCACTGCACCTCAACGAATAACAACGAACATCGAAACTTATTTATGAATCGAATTTTGTATGTGTGTGTGTGTGTGTGTGTGTGTGTGTGTGTGTGTCCGTTACCTATAAACTCCGAAACGACTGAACCAATTTTCTTGAAAATTTACACAGTTGTGCTATAAGCGTCTGCGAGTGTTCTTAGCAAGGTTTTGTGTCAAGGTACCCCCGATAAATATCGAAATTCGATAATCGAAAAAATCGGGTTATAGAAGGAGTGGTCCGATTTTAATCAAATTTGATACACTCATAGACAAAAACATAAGAAACGATATCCAGAAGTTTCAAGGTTGCAGTTCTTACAATAGTGCTGAAAATAGATAATGTATATATATATAAATGGCTAGATGTTTGTGTGTGTGTCTGTTTATCTGCCTGTATGTCTGTATTTCTTTCAGCCATTTATTTTAGTTTTTGCTTCGGGTTTGACTCTTAGTAGGTATAATTGTTATCATTGATATCAGTCATGATACTATTTACTCAGAGGACTTATTTAGTCCTCAAAATTCAGTTTACGACGAAAAAACTTATTTGATATCGATACCAGGAAATAAAAATTTGACTTACATCAATTCATTTTTATTTCAATCTACGGTTTCGCTTTAACTGGAAACAACTATTGCTGTTTAGTTTTTCGTGCCAACGTCCAAAGAGTCTGAACTCCAGGACCATGTATTAGATTTAAAGCTTTCATTACTTCTGAGCAACGCCGGGCTATACTGCTAGTGTATGTATAAGAATACGAACTTATATTTTATTCTTTTCGGCGATACATGGTAATCTATTTCTTGATTCGTCTTCCGATCTCAATTGCCGCCTGACTCTTTCTACCAATTCAACTGTATTCCAACTGATACAAGTCTCGAAAAGACAAAATCTTTGGAAAATTCTTATATAATCTGAGTTCCGAAAAAAAAAATATAGGAACACATGAAAAATTATATAAAAAAATAATATCTTGTCTGTCATTTCTAATTTTCTAATTTCTAATAAATTATTTTTAATGTCTGTTCTTACATTCTTCAAATTAGAAATTGCTTTGATTCGATTAGTCTACTCTGTCTATGTGACAATGCCTCCCTGATTAAGGGGGTTTGGGTCGTCTTTTAAAACTCTCCAATTTGAAATAAACTTCATCACTTGATAAGACACAAATAGTATCGAAAGAAAATGGCTACTTTTATAGTGATATTTTAACATAATTATGTTATAAATTATACGTTTAAATGAATAATATATATATATATATATATATATATATATATATATATATATATATATATTCTAAACATATACTGTTAAATGTAAGAGCCAATGAATGTCTATTATGTTTAATCATGAGCCGTTCTAAACATCATATTTTGGCTTTAATTTCAGGTGAAATTAAAGACAATTTTTCAACATTTGGATAATTTTTTTATTAAGTTGGTTCTAAGCTTTCGGCTCACATGAGTCATCTTTAGAGAGCTTACAAGGACAATTTACAACATAAAAACATCCTCCATCAGTGACGATTTTATCTTGTGTTGACATAAAACTTTACTAAGCAACGATAACAGTTACCAAAAATAGCAAATGCAGTTCGTAAATTTGTAATGCGGTTCTATGACGTCACACCGCGTGAGAGCTCGAAATGATAACAGAACCATATACTTAAATGTAATGTAATGTGTTATGACCAGATTTAAACGTGATTTTATTAAGTGTGGGTTGTTTGGATTTAATGTAGATTGCCTCCAATATCTGAAGGTACTTCTTACTGTGTGTATGAGTGAGGATTATTGTATAGTTGACTAAAATCTGTCTGATATTACCTACATGACTATGTTTTTCTAAGAAATGTTGTTTAATTGTAATTCATGTGAGCCGAAAGCTTAGAACCAACTTAATAAAAAATTATCCAAATGTTGGAGAATTTTTGTCTTTATTTTCACCTGAAATTAAAGCCAAAATACAATGTTTAGAACGACTCATGATTAAACATAATGGACATTCATTGTCTCTTATATTTAACAGTATATGTTTAGAAAATTATCTGCTGCCTCGATACACTATATATATATATATATACTAGCAGTATAGCCCGGCGTTGTTCGGGTGTAATAAAAGCTTTAAAACTAATCCATGATCCTGGAGCTCAGACTCTTTGGACGTTGGCACGAAAGACTAAAAAGCAATAGTTGTTTCCAGTTAAAGCGAAACAGTAGACTGAAAGAAAAATGAATAGATGTAAGTCAAATTTTTATTTCCTGGTATCAATATCAAATAAGTTTTTTTCATCGTAAGCTGATATTTGAAGGCTAAATAAGTCCTCTGAGTAAATGGTATCATGGCTGAGACTAAGAACTACAATTATACCTACTAAGAGCCAAACCCGAAGCAAAAACTAAAATAAAATGGCTGAAAAAATACAGACATACAGGCAGATAAACAGACACACACACAAACATCTAGCCTTTTATATTTATATATATTATCGATTTTCTGCACAATTGTAAGAATTGCAACCTTGAAACTTCTGGATATCGTTTCTTATGTTTTTGTCTATGAGTGTATCAAATTTGATTAAAATCGGACCAACTCATTAGATAACCCGATTTTTTCGATTATCGATTTTCGATATTTATCGGGGTACCTCGACAAAACCTAGCTAAGAACACTCGCAGACGCTTATAATACAACTGTAACTTTTCAAGAAAATCGGTTCAGCCGTTTCGGAATCCATAAGGAAGGGACACACACACAGACAAAGTTCCATTTATAAATAAGTTTAGATGAATAAAAGAATGAAAAGAATAGTCATTAGGCACAGGCTATAAAAGATGATAAAAAAGGCAAAATATTCTGATAAAATAAGCAATCTTTAAATGGGGGAAACCTTTGACTTTTAATAGCACATAGGGAATCGAAAATAAAATAATGGACACGAATTAAAGTGGAGAAAGGAAGAAGACTGAAAAATAAATGGACATGTCATGGAGAAAGGAAAATGAGCCGAATGGGAGAAAGAAAGAATTTCCAAGAACAGTGATTTACGAAGCGTAGTTTAGGAGAGTCAAAGACTGAGTGAGTGGAGAATCTAGTGAGGATTGAACTCACTACTCAGTTGAAATTAAATCAGCTAAAAATGAAACCACGACGAAATGCATGGAATTGAGTAAAAAATCTGAGTAGAATCAGAAACGAAATAAAGCAAAAGAAAAGAAGAAAAGAGAGAGGGGATGAAAGTCAAAGAAATGAAAGAGGTGAACTCGGAAAATCAGAAAGCGGGTAAGAGAAAGTGAGTGAGAAAGACAGTGATGGAATAAGAGAAAGAGAGAAAGAGAGTGATTGAGTGAAAGAGAGAAACAGGAGAGAGAATGAGTGAGAAAGTGAGTGTGAAAGTGAGAGAGAGAGGGGTAGAGAGAGAATGAATGTTACCGAAATGAAAGAAATAAACTAGGGAAATCAGAAATGGAATGAAAGAGAGAGAAAGTGAGTGAGGAAGATAGAGAGAGAGAGAGAGAGAGAGAGAGAGAGAGAGAGAGAGAGAGAGTGGGCGAGAGAGTGAGCGAGAGAGAGAGAGGGTGAGTGAGTGAGCAAGTGAGAGAGTGAAAATAAGATAAAATGTAAAAGAAACGAAACAGATGTACTCAGGAATTCAGAACGGGGAAGAAAGAGAGATAAAGAAAGTGCGTGTGTGTGTGTGTGTGTGTGTGTGTGAGTGAGGGAGAGAGAGAGAGAGCGCGAGAGAGAGCGAGAGAGAGAGAGAGAGAGAGAGAGAGAGAACATA
>JBBBDQ010000750.1:1672500-1817500 GCA_037127315.1 Ascarosepion bandense | reverse complement strand
CTCCCAAGCGTGTATCACGTATGGCACTAAACTGACTGACTGATGCTAAAGCTGTAAAAATCTTGCATAGATTAATTTCAATTCTAATTAATAACTTCATTGTTTCTTTCCAGGTACGAGTGTGGGCCAAAATGTTCAAAGGCAGACTATGAAGAAAGGAAGCTAGAGCTGTGGAATCTTGCATGCATTAATTTCCACTCTTCTTATTAATAACTGCATTGTTTCTTCCCTGAAAAGTTCGTAGGCAATAAACATTGTCCCTTTTGCAACGCTCTCAAAACTGAGGCCATCACCTGACTTTATCATCGACGAGAAGTCGTTTTTCTCTGTCTCTTTTACAAATATTTTCACGGCTTCTGCTCCGACGAGCTTAGCTCCCTGGTGCCTCTCTACACAAATTTACTTTAGCTACTACACTGGCAACTAGGTCTCACCCTTTTACAGTCAAAGTAGTCAAATGCAGCTGTCACGTCTACTCTAACAGCTTCTTTTCTTGCACTTACCGCCTGTGGAACTACCTTTCGTATACTTGCTTCCCTGATAGCTACAATCTCCAAGAGTTTAAAAGCTACATCAGTTGCCATTTTCTATCTCCTTGATTCCCATCCTTCTCTTATCTTTTCAAAGCAGTCAAATGCAGCTGTCACTTCTGCTCTAATAGCTTCTTTTCTCGCACTTCCCGCCTGTGGAACTACCTTCCGTATACTTGCTTCCATGATAGCTACAATTTCCAAGAGTTTAAAAGCAACATCGGTTGCCATTTTCTATCTCCTTGATTCCCATCCTTCTCTTATCTTTTCACGCTCTGTATCTTGTTCTTTTTCACTTTCACGTAACTCTCTTCACACCAGTATTTCTATCCTTCTCTTATCCATTCCCTGACACCCTAAGTAACCTGTTACTTTTTCTCTTCGCTTGCCCCTCATGTAGCCCCCCTGCGCACCAGTGGCAGTACTGTCTTGCTTGGGGTGAAACGACTAAAAATCTTCTGCTCTGTAGTTAAAGATTCTTGGTAAAATCGAAAGAAAAATCTGCAAAATTATTTGTTTTAATCTGCCATTTAATCATATTCATTCTCGCAAGACAAGTTTGTTAACCATTACACCACGTTTAGGAACCCCTAGACCAACGTTTATCAGCTTTTTTACCTTTTTTTTTTACCCTTAATCTTTAAATAAATTTAATTTATCAAGAAACACCTACGCAAAAACAAAATTATATACCATATTTTTCTCATTTTATTTTCATCGTAGTTCGTGTAATCAAACTTTTCGATAATGCCAAATAAAATTCATCTGTTCGTTTATAATACTTCATCAGGGAGTTTTTATTCACACAAAAAATTCTGAACTCAAACATAAAAAATAAATATAAGAAACCAATATCATATACCGATAATATAAACAGAACAAAAACAGATAATTGCAACATCAGTTTATTATTTATTTATTCTTTAATGGCAATGTTGAAAAGACATAAGGCAGATCAAGGCAAAATATCTTGCAAACCAATAAATAGGCTAGAAACTGTTACATTCAGAGCCTTTTGATAAAGGGAAACATGTGCTTGTCTTTTGCTGCACAAATATTTAATTCGAGTTCGAACTTTAGATAAACACACACGGATTTCATTCACAATTGAGAAGAAACGATTTATGTTTTTACGCTTGATACATGTTAAATAAGAAAGACTTTGCTTACAGATGTAAGACGTTGGAAACTGCAACAATATATTAATTAAAGAAACTCTTCAAGATGTCGAACAAAAAATTTAAATATGCTAGAAAGCGGTAGTATACCATAAAAATGAGCCTAGCACTATATAAGTAGTAAGTAGGCCAGGTAGCAATCCAGTATGTCTCACTTGACAAGGAGAGCTACGTCACCAATATTGTAACACGCAGAGATACGTCACGACTTTGGATACGCGCTGATTTATAGGAGACGCAACAAAAGCATCAAATGATTTTTTAAAATAATTGAAAAATATAGGGTGTTTCAATAAATTGGACTTGGATCAATATTCAATGTTAATTAAGTTTAAAAGTCTAATGGTCTTTTTCATTTTCTTTCAGATTTAACAACTTCAGTCTTTGGCAATTTCAACAATGGAAAGATTAAAAATCGAACAACGTGTTAAAGTTATTGAAGCCTATTTCGAAAATGGACGTTCAGACAAGAGTTGTTCCCAGGTTGCATCATCTCTCAAATGGCCACCACGATCGTGTGACTTGGCGCCTTTAGATTTCTTTCTTTGGGCTCAACTCAAAATTAAGGTTTATGCCAACAAGCCGACAACAATTTAACAGCTGAATGAGGAGATAAGGCATATTAGTGAGATCCAGGAGTAACTTTGCAGAGACGTCATCAAACATTTTGACTATCGAGTGGAAGTGTGCCACCGAAGCCTTGGCAGACATTTGGGCAATATTATTTTTTTATACATAATTGCCATGACTCAAATAACATGATCCAATAGTGAAATCAATAAAATTTCACCAATAACACTGTTTTATTTACTGCTAACTTTCATATGTCTTAATGGAACACCCTATAGTTTGCATGGTATTGTTCATCATCAACATTCTGCGGCCTCGGCCGAGATTCAAAATCTTGTCAGTAGCTGAATACTTGATGCTTCGCCAGAGCTACCAAGGGTGTTTTTATTGTGACACCATCACTAGATGGGTTGCCTACCACGGCTTAAGAGAGGCTCATTCACCCTCATTGAGAGAAGGATATCCCGCGCCAGTTTCCCAACCTGGTATTTTTTACAACCTCGCGGTAAAAAAAAGATATACATAAACTACTACTTGTAGAAAACAGTAATTTTTGAAAGGATTTTTTCTTCTTATTATAACGTCGGTAGCAATGCCTATTCCTCTTTGGTAGTTTATGTATAATATCTTTAATGACCAAAGAGGAATAGGCGTTGCTACCGACGTTATAACAAGAAGATAAAAAAAATCCTTTCAAAAATTGCTGTTTTCTACAAGCAGTAGTCTATGTATAATATCTTTAATGGTACTGTTACAACCCTATGATCCATAGAGAATCTACAAATGAAGGAAGCTGAAAGTATTAAGAAACCGGACAATTTCGCTAGAAACAAGGAAGAAAGTACTAGATTGCTATGTGTTGTCCGTTCTTCAATATGGCAGTGAATGCTGGACAATATCATCAAAGATGAAGGAAAAACTTGAAGCAACTGAAATGTGGTTCTACAGAAGGATGCTGTGAATATCATGGATCGAACTTGTGAGCAATGATGAGGTTTTGGAAAGGATAGAAACGAAATGCTAAGAGACACCAGGAGTAAGGAGACGTGGAAAGCCATGATCATTTGCGTCCTGAAGGGATAGAGTACAGAGAAGAAGAAGATATATGCACTAAGGTAGAAAAACCAATTTTCGCATCTGCCTCCCAACCAAATTGTAAAGCAAACGCCGTTTTTAATTAAAAAAACCTCTCTTAAAGAAGCGCGTTAAAAATGAATAAATAAATAAATAATTAAAATAAAAACAGACAACTTCAAACTCATCACGTCACGGATCACGTAATTAAAGTCAGAGGGGTAACACATTTTTCTGCAGCAGTTGTGTCTATTGGGCAAGATAGTCTAAGGGAACCAATCCCTTTTAGGCTGGTTTTAGATTCAGATATTTCCTTTTCGTAGAGTCATTGTGTTATGTAGGAAGAAAAATGTTGATACCGACACATGTGGTCGAACACGGATCTCCGTGCAACAAACACATCCGTTGAATAAATTGGGCTACTGGGGCCATAAATATTTAGTATATAAATCACTCAGACAATAGAGTGTATTCGGCGTTGTGCTTCTGCCCGAATTAACCTCGTCAGACTCTCTACCTTCGGGCGGAGAGGAACTCAGACGAGGCTCCGCCGAAAAGCAGAGTTTTGTCCGGGGAAAATTAGATTAGGTACCTGACTCAGCTATGTGCAGGGTTTACCCAGACTTTAGGGCTCGGACTTCCTATTATATAAAGGTCTTGTACCAAATTTCACCTCGGTGAGGAGGTAGATAAATACCGTTGTGTTGTGCATCATTCCGGTGTTGTGCGTCATTGAAGACATTGTATCTGAGCGAATTACTCGAGAGAATCATTTCGAGAGTTTTATTGTGTATTATTTGAAGGATACCGAAATATTATTATAATATTGAATTACCAAAAATTACCTTCAGAATGATGTTACGAAAAAACTAACGTTATAAAACATTGCCACATCAAGCGCTGTCTGTTTTACTATTTAACCCACAACTAGGGGAAGATGGAGCCATGTCTTTTCTAAGGTTGTTGGTTGGTTGTTTTGTTTTTATGGCATATCAACCTCGGCAGGTCATCTAAATTTTTTTTATTGCTGGTAATACCTTTTTCTTTCAACAATTTATTGTTGTTTTTATATAAGTTTTGTGTCTAGTAATACTTTTTCTTTTCGAGTATCAAGATTCATTGGGATTTGTTTTTAAGGACAGGGTCCCCAAGTTCTACTCTTGTTATTTATCCGATAACTGGAGGGAAGGAACAGATTAATACCTTCCCCAAGGTTGCCAGTGCTTAAGTGAATGCAGGGTATTCAACTGGATTTCGAACTCGGCTCACTGATTTCTCTTTCCGAGCCAATATCCACTGCACCACAACGAACATCCGTCACTAAACGCTTACAGCACCTGGTATTCCCAAGCGGTCACCAATCTAAGTACTGACCAGGCTCAACGTTGCTTAACTTCGGTGATCGATCGAGATACGTGTTATATTATCCGTGCCTCCTTAACCGCGTGGAAATACCAGGTACCGTAAGTCTGGGTGTGCAGGTGGTGTAATGCATAATTGCTTGGAATTCTTAATCGGAGAACTGAGTTCTATTTTCCGTTGGCTTCGTTATATTCATTTACGCAAAAATACCCTTGGGAAAGGTATGGATCCATGCCTTCCTTCTAGCTATGATCTATGAATGAATTAGTAAAAAGTTGTATCACTAAACCATTAATATCTACCCCCAAAATAAGTTAAGATTTTTACAATCTAAAAGTATTTTTTTTATTTAAATAACCTGAAAACGATTGATGAGCCGTACAAAACGAATCATTGAATGAATCAACGAACCTTGTGTGTATCAATGAAACACATCAATTTTATATAAAGTGGAATGACTATATAGAATCCATAGCTAAATCCGCTGCTAAGAAGGTCGTTTCTCTGAGTAGAGCCAGGAAGTTTTTCCGGTCTGAAACAACCCTGCATATAAATCTACCATCCGCCCGTGAATTGAATACTTCTGCCATATCTGGTCGGGTGCTCCTGTTATCCACCTAGGGGTCCTTGACAAAATTCAACAGAGAATCTGTAATATGATCGATCCAAACTTGGCTCAGATACAGTCACTTACTCACCAGCGCAATGTGGCTTCCCTGTGTCTCTTCTACAAATACTTTCACGGCTTCTGCTCCGATGAACTTAGTTCACTGATGCCCCCTATATATGAATTTACTTGAACCACAGGATTAGCAACTAGGTCTACCCTTTTATAGTAAAACCAATACAATGTAAACGCAAATTCTACACTAGCAGCTTCTTTTTCTCGCACTTTCCGCTTGTGGAATTCCCTTCCGTTTACTTGCTTCCCCGACAGCTACAATATCAAAGAATTTAAATGTAAAGTCAATAGTCATCTCCTATCTCACTAACCTGCATCCTCTCTCTCATGCTCCTTTCTCCGCCCACTCCGCTCTCTTTAGTATTCTCATCCTTCTCTTATCTACTTCCTGACAACCCCTATATCCTGTCACCTTTTCCTCTTATGTAATCCCCTGCACACAGTGGCAGTAAAATGCTTTGCTTGTGGCGATAGTTTATAAAAAAATATATATATATCAGAAAAATTTTATGAAAATTCATGACAAGGTAGAATTTTTTTTTTGTGTGACGCGTTTCGAGTTGTAGGACTTCCTCAGGAAGTTATATTTACGTTCGTGCGATTACACATCTGCGTGTCAACCTTTCAACTGTCTCGAAAACGTACAGGAAAATGCGGCAAGAAGAGAAAAACAACGCCAAGAGGCGACGTATACGTAATCAAGAAAAGTGTGAAACATCCTAGGAAAACATTGTTTTGGTTTCAGTTAATTTACACAAGGGTGTATTTATAAAAATTGCACATCCCGGATTTTTATGACATATTCAGGGTTCATGCCATCACTTTCATTCCAATTTCAAGGAAACTTTCACTAGAAACAAAGAAGAGAGTACTGGATTTCTATCTGATGTTGATGTCAGTTCTTCAATATGGCAGTGAATGCTGGATAATATCATCAAAGATGGAGGAAAAACTTGAAGCAGCTGAAATGTGCTTCTACAGAAACATATCGTGGACCGGATATCGTGGACCAAGCAATGACGAGATTTTGGAAAGAATGGAAACAAAAATGAAATTAATATTGAGCATCAGGAAGAGACAACTAAAGTTCCTGGGACATGCAATGAGGAAGGAGGGATTGGAGAACCTGATACTAACAGGCCAGATAGAAGGAAAAAGAGACAGGGGAAAGCAGCGGATAACATATTTGAAGGGCCTGAGCAGGTGGATGACAGAACGGGGGTTGCGTGGTCTTACAGGAGAAAGTGTGCTAAGAGCCACCAGGAATAGGGAGACCTGGAAGTTCATGATCGCCTACGTCCTGAAAGGACAAGGCACATAGAAGAAAAAGAAGATATTGAATACTATTTCTTGGATCACTTGGTAGATGATGTTGATTTTCTATTGAAAATCACTCTTATACCAACTATGAACAGTTAGCATTGCACTCCTCTTCGTCATCAATACATTGGCCTCGGGAAGGAAAGAAGATTCATTTAGAATGGGGTGCTTAAATGATCAGTGCCTATCTCTTCACAGTTGTGTTTGCATACGCTGAGGGCATCTAAGAAAAGATTAAATAGAATGGGACTTTTATTACCTCTTTGTCGGAATCCTCGTGAGGTTTTAAATGTTTCTTTGTGGTGCAGTGGATATCGGCTTCGAACAAGAAATCGGACAGCCGAGTTCGAAATCCAGTTGAACAAATACTCTTGGGGAAGGTATTAATCCGTTACTTCTCTCTCCAGTTTTAGGTTAAATAGCAGCACATATTGGGTTCTTTAGCTGTGGTTGGCAACCAGTCTACCACAGAAAGTAATAGAAACCTACTGCGAGAAAATCTTCTATCTAGTCAGTCATGTCATTTTCGAGACATGATCACCCAAGCATGTATGACGTATGGCACTTAACTGACTGATTGATTGAGATCATAGCCAGATTTTGTTTTTAATCATTTCACCCCTAGCAAGGCATTCCACTGCCACTATTGCGCAGGAGGTTACATAGGGGAAGGTGAAGAGAAAGAGTGGTTAGATATAGATGTCAGGAGGAGGGTGATAGACGGGTAAGGATACCGAGGCTGAAGGTTGGGCAGATGGGAAGAGTGTTTGAGAGAATGAATGCAAGTTAGTGTGTTAGGAGGTGTCTAGTGACCTTACATTTAAACTCCTGGTGATTGTAGCTGTCAGGGAAGCAATTATGTGGAAGGGAATTTCACAGTCGGGAAGTGCGAGAAAAGAAGCTGTTGGAGTAGGAATTGCGGTTATTTTTTTTTTGGAGGGGTTCACTGTAAAAGGTTGCTAATCTAGTACCTCGTGCAAATTCGTATGTAATGGGCACCAGTGATCTAATTTCATCGGAGCAGAAGCCGTGAAAGTATTTATTTGTATGAATTTGTGAATCGATAAATTCCTCTACTAGATAGCTGGATTCGGTAGATTTGGAAACTAGGATCGCGATTTCTAATCAAAGAGAAAAGAAAAGTTCTGTTCATATAGCCATATGCTATTGTGTGGTCGACATAGAAGTTATGTAGTTTTTTATTGGAGTGGTATGCACTTTCTTGGAGTTATTTGATGATATGTTTGCCATCCCTTACCAAAACAAAAATCAAATTGAGAAAAGGCTGTTTGCAGCCAGGATTTTTATCGTATGTTTGATGCTGCTTCTCAGCAAATTCAGTTATGAACAACTATTTTCAAATTAAATGAAAATAAGTTTACTGTCATTGTGATTATGATTGCAAGTCGTGTTGGTATGACTTTCTTGCCAAAGCTACCAATGGATGTTAGTAGGATGTCGAATAATCTAAACTTATTTATAAATGGATCTTTGTGTGTATGTATGTGTCTGTGTGTGTGTGTCTGTGTGTGCGTGTGTCCGTTACCTATAGACTCCGAAACGACTGAACCAATTTTCTTGAAAATTTACACAGTTGTACTATAAGCGTCTACGAGTGTTCTTAGTTAGGTTTTGTGTCGAGGTACCCCCGATAAATATCGAAAATCGATAATCGAAAAAATCGGGTTATAGAAGGAGTTGTCCGATTTTAATCAAATTTGATACACTCATAGACAAAAACATAAGAAACGATATCCAGAAGTTTCAAGGTTGCAGTTCTTACAATTGTGCAGAAAATCGATAATATATATAAATATAAAAGGCTAGATGTTTTTGTGTGTGTCTGTTTATCTGCCTGTATTTTTTTCAGCCATTTTATTTGGGTTTTTGCTTCAGGTTTGGCTCTAAGTAGGTATAATTGTAGTTCTTAGTCTCAGCCATGATACCATTTACTCAGAGGACTTATTTAGCCTTCAAATATCACCTTACGATGAAAAAAACTTATTTGATATCGATACCAGGAAATCAAAATTTGACTTACATCCATTCATTTTTCTTTCAGTCTACGGTTTCGTTTTAACTGGAAACAACTATTGCTTTTTAGTCTTTCGTGCCATCGTCCAAAGAGTCTGAGCTCCAGGACCATGGATTAGTTTTAAAGCTTTCATTACACCCGAACAACGCCGGGCTATACTGCTAGTATATATATATATATAAAATGTGCGATTGGTAAATTGTCGCAATTATTTTATTATTTCAAATATTCTTTAGGCTGAGTCTGAGCTCCAGGACCATGGATTAGTTTTAAAGCTTTCATTACACTCTAGAAACGCCGGGCTATACTGCTAGTATCCAAATAAAAGTGAAAACGATAAGACGAAGTCGAAAAGCTACTCATCCGCTTTTCGCTCTCTAGAGTAAAAACGTCCTCAAACTGAAATGAGAAAATGGTGTTAGAATATGGGAAAGGGATAATAAAGATCGTTATCAAACGCTGTGGCCAGGGAGTTGGTAGTTCGTGTTGATGTCGGATTTGCTGGTGGTGTAATGAATAGCTGCTTAGAATGAGAAATCGAAGGACGGAGTTCGAATTCTAATCAGTTTTGTTACATTCATTTCCGCGCAAATACCATTGGAAATAGTATGTATGCATTTCCTCCAGCTCTGGGTTAAACAGTATATCTTTTATCTCGAAATGCTTTTATTTTCTAAAAGATTTTCATACACTTGCCAAAAAAAAAAAAAAAAGTAATGAAAGAAATATTCTTATCATCCTAATTATTTTTCGGTTTTTAATTATCCACAAAAGGTTGATAAACTGTAAAAGACGTCTTCAGGATTTTAATTTTTTTAATATATTATTTGCCGATGCGCTGTAGCACCGTGTAACCCTTTTATATATGACGTCACATTAAAATTTTTTATCGTAGAGAATTCTAAGATCAACGTTAGAATATACTGCTATAAGATATCTCCCATCATGGCAAAATGCGAGCTGTATAATCCGATATGCTGAATAATAGAGAAAATAAACAATAAAACTAGTCCGATCTAATCCAGAAGACGCTAGTGGCTTCAGTATATATAAACAACACCGCCGCCACCACCACCAACACCACCACCACCACCACCACAACCACCACCACCACCAACAACAACAACAACACACACATACACACACACCAGTTCTCTTTATTAACTCTTCCTCTTCTTCTGTGCCCTGTCCCTTCAGAACGTAGGCGATCATGGTTCTCCACATCTCCCTATCCCTTGTGGCTCTTAGTATGTTTGCTCCTGTTACTCCTGGCAACCCCCGTTCCGTCAACCACTTGATCAGGCCCTGCAAATATGTTATCCGCTGTCTTCCTCTGTCTCTCTTTCCTTCTATCTGGCCAGTCAGTATCAGGTTCTCCAAGCTCTCCTTCCTCATTGCGTGTCCCAGGAACTTCAGTTGTCTCTTCCTGATGCTCAGTATTAATTTCCTTTTTGTTGCCATTCTTTCCAACACCTCATCGTTGCTTGCATGCTCAGCCCACGATATCCGCAGCATCCTTCTGTAGAACCACATTTCCGCTGCGCCCAGTTTTGTCCTCATTTTCGATGATATTGTCCAGCATTCCCTGCCGTATTGAAGAACTGACATCACATAGCAATCCAGCACTCTTTTCTTTGTTTCTAGTGAAATATTCATGTGTGTTAGTACTTTACTCAGCTTCTGGAACGCGTCCTTTGCCATGCCAATTCGCCTTCGGATCTCTGTGTATATTCTTCAAATACAGACTTATCTCTCATTCCAGACCCAGGTTGCCTACTGTAAGGGTCGAAACGCGTAGCTGACTAACTTTTCAACTTTGTTTTATCTTCATTTTTGTTCAGATATTATTCTACATCCAACTAACATCCAATAACGATATAGTTGCTGTTACCATTATTAAGCGTTGACCTATTTGAACTGCTAGGAAAACTTTATATTTTGGGAAACGATATTAAACTAATCCAGAACATTTACTAGGAGCAAACCGAATGCATAGGGATGGGAAATGAATTGGACAACTACCAAAAATAGAAATGAGTGTGAGACAAGCATGAATTTTTTCACCTAATTTAACTTTATTTTATAATGAGGCAATCCTAACAGAAGTGTTTACCAGGGTTTATTATTAGTTAGCATTATCTAAATAACATAAGATACGCAGATGACACCGTGTTGATGTCATATATAGAAAGAAAACAGCAGAAAACACTTAGACAAGGTATTAAAGGAAAGCGAGAAGAAAGAACTGTCAATTGTAAGAAGAGAGAATGTATTTATTTACATTGTTCGGATTGTTGTTCTCATAAGTATTACCATATTCAAGACGTTTCGGCCGTTGTACACTCCAATCTTTAGGTGACTGGAATTTCGAACCGAACCTTTTATTTCGATCAGCAGGGTATATTGTTCTTTTTACCTAAACCCAGAGAGTTAATTCAGTGTTACTATTTAATCCAAAACTGGGGTTTCTCTTTAGAATTAAGTTTCCGGTTCGTTCAAAAGTTTGCTTCAATACAATACTTCTGATGCCTCCGCATAAACTCTGAAATTTTACGATTTATTCATTTTTTTGTTTATTTTTTAATTTAATTTTTTTCTTTTTCCCTACAATAGGATTAGATATGTTCACCTATTGTCCAGTTCACACTCCTCCCGGTTTTTTTAAAATAGGAGAAGAAGTTTATCTCTTTTTTTCAGTTTAGGATTGGGTTTCCGGTTCCTACAAAAAATCTACTTCAACTCTATAATTCTAACGTCTCCGCCTAAAATCTGGAACATTATTATTTATTTTTTCTCACTAAGAGTAAATAGCCCCCCCCCCTACCGCCCAGTTCACACTCCTCTCATTTTTTAGAGGAATGTAGGTTTGTTCCTTCTTTCATGTTTGGGATTGAGTTTCTGGTTCCTTTTAAAATCTACTACAAATCTATACTTCAAATGTCTCCGTTAAAAACTGAAACTTTATTTAATATTTATTATTTCTTTTTCCCAATAAGAGTATATAGATTTTCTATAGTCTAGTTCTCACTATTCCTTGTTTCTTTTTTTTTTTTAATAAAAGTAGACGTTTGTCCCTTGTTTTCTGCTTAGGATTGGGTTTTTGGTTTCTCTTAAATTCTACTTCAACTCTATACTTCTAACGTCTCCACTTAAACTATGAAATTAATACTATTATTGCGTTTTGGGTTCATTGTAACGTCCTTTGCTTCGCGTTCCAATAGGCCTTTACGTCTTAGTGGCATTATCACCCTGCTTGGGACAAATTGATTAAAAGAAGAAAAAAAGGAAGAGATGGATTCCTGACCTTTTCCAAGGGCATTTCTGCGAGAGTGAACACAGCAAACTGGAGTGGAATTTGAATTCGGCTCGTTGACTACACTTTCTGCACCGATACCCGTCACTCTACCCGCACACTCTTGTACAGCTGCAATCAATATTAACCGTCCAACAATAATTGTAACACACCTGCCACAATATTAATAATGCCTTTAACTGTAGCGGCACGACTATCTAAAATGCTTCCTACATCCAACTCCCATCTTACAAACTTTCTGCATTGCTAATTATTACCATTATGACAATTAGCGTTTTTTTCTGAGCAAATGAAAAATTAAAATTAAAATTATTATTTTTTTTAAATAATTAAATAAAATAAGAAAATAAATAATTATATTTGCCCCGAATATAATGAGTTAGAACAAATCTAAACGTGAATAAACATGCCGAAATAAGACGAACTCTCAAAAGGACGGTTTTCCCCTTTATTTAAAAAAAAAATACTTTCAATCTTTGGCAATGTTTATTTCTTTATAAATCGACTAGCATCATAGTCCGGCATTGCCCGTGCAACCCAGAAAATTTTAGAAGTTGGAGAAGATGCCAATGAGAGGAGTAGATGTATTTTATTTTAAATATGAGTCTGAAATATTAAATCTGAAAAAAAAAAAAAAAATTAAATTAACCATTGGCACTTTTTTTTTTTTTACATATTTTGTTTTCGTTAAAAAAAAACACTTTTTTAAAAAATATTTCTTTTGTTTCGACATTACGGGGAAAAATATAAAAAAAATATAAAATTAAATATAAAGACTCATTTTTTAATAAAACATATTTTAGTCGCGTTTGACACGTGTGATTTGATTTTTGTGACGTAATTCAGCAACCATCTTAGATCTTAGATGTTTTACGGAGCAAATGTAAACAATCGGCTCCATTGGCCAAAAAGTGCGAAAGGGAAAATTTGCTAAACTTAAACTCAAAATGTATGTGTCGACCTGGCTTCCCTGTAGATATGTGTCTCTAGAAAGTTTGAATGGCGTAGCTTAAAAAATGTAGGCGTGCATAGGGAACAGTCACACACAGACTCACAGATTGCCTTTAATATATATAGATTATTATAATTGTAATAAGACCTAAACATGATATAAAGTGAATTTATACAATTTCTTTGTTCTTGAGAGTTGCCAACAAAAATTATAAACACTATTTATTTATTAGATTGTTTGTACATAATTTGTTTCTTGCATTATTGGAATGGTTGGCAATTAATGGTTGGAAAAACATCGGCTAATTACCAGTTGATTCAAAAATTCAATAAAATCCGTATTATTTACCATTTTGTATAGTTGGTTCACATATTTTAATACTTTTGTAAATGTTTGTAAATTTATAAAAAGTGGTTTTCACATTTATTTCTTTATAAATTGGTAAATGTTAAATATTGCATTACATCAGTTTTAATTGTATTAGTTTTTAGAATACTGCCAGTAGAAAAATATTCTTTATTTACATGTGCGTTGTGGTGCAGTGGATATCGACTCGGGACGACGAATCGGATTGCCGAGTTCAAATTCCAGTTGAATTCGTTGTATTAATTTACGCACAAATACCCTTGTGAAAGATATTAATCCGTCTCTTCTCTCCAGTTATGGGTTAAATAATAGGACAGACTGGGATCTATATCTTTGGCTAGCAACCAGTCCACCGCAGAAAGCAAAAATGGGATTACAGGTAATGAAAATGAATGAAAATTCTTTAGTTTGGAGAAGTGACGAAAAAACCAATAAAAGAACAGGTTTTAGAAAGACAGGAGATGGCGACTGACGTTACATTTAAAATATTGAAGATATAGATGAAGCAGAAAATCAAAATATACTTCCACAGCGGAAGTGCGAAAAAAAAAAAGAAAGAAACTATTAGAGTAGAAGTAGCGGTTACATTTCACTATTTCAAAAGTAAAATAGTGAGACCTAATTGCCAATCTAGTAGCACGGTTAAATTCATGTATTCAAGAAAATAGAGGAATAAGATCATCAGAACAGTTTCCATGAAAATAATTTTAGAAAAGACAGATTTTGGGTATTTTGTCAAGAATTTCGATTTCGAATGTCAACGGTATTCGATGCACTGATGAATAGTAAATTTATAAATGTGGAAGATGGATTCTGACGATACATTCTTTTGGCACGATAGAGTGAACAAACTTTCCTAGCAGCAGATGCAGCTATTGAGTCAATGTATTCGCTCCAATGCATGACAGTAGAAAACGTTAATAATATTAGTAATGATAGCAATTGTGGTTGTCTTGGAAATGATATTTCTAATAGGATAAAAGAAAGTAAGAGCAAGAAGAGGAGACGATGGCAACAACAATAACATCAGCAATAATAATAATAATAATAATTACAAATTGACTGTATTTTTTCGTTGTGTCACGTGTCGAGTCAATAATATGATAATAAAGATAGAATTATATGCCTTTTTTTTTTATCATTGCTTTAGCAATTCGAACTTTGCATTCAGAAATAACACCGGGTCTAGAATAGAATTCTACATTGACGCCATCATAAAGGATTCAAGCTTGATTGTATTTTGCCACTAGCCCAAGTATACGGGTCTTTATAAAAAAAAAATGATTTCGTTTTTGTGTTTTTTCTTTTTCAATCTATTCTCTCTCTTCCCTTTGTGTAATGCTGAATCTTTAAAATGCGTATTTATAAATGATAGAAAAAGATTTGTTTTCATCTATACTTCGAGAACATGGCAGCCTGATACTTGGGACAGTAACGAACCGAGTCGACAATAAAACTCGATTCTGGTTGTGCTATTTCTAAATGCGGTTGTGTAAGGCTTAAATCTTAGTTTACTTTACAATCGGTCATCTTAACTTGAACATCTTACAGGCACGCCATGCGCTGATTTCCAGAAAAAAAGACAAATATGCGCATCGCTAACGACCAATATTCACCTATCAAAAGCCAAACAGTGTAAAAAAGATGCCGTAATTGTAGGTACCTCCACTCATTTTCGATAACTAACTTTTTAATTGAATTTTAAGAATAATTAAAAAAAATTTTTGAACTTTTATTTTAGTTTTAATTGAAAGCTAAATGATTAAATTTCCTATTTTCAGTAAGAAAAAATTCTCTGGTGTATTTCAAAGAGAAATTATATTGATTGGAATCTAAAATTTTTCAATTTATTTTTAATCTTTCAATTTTTCGGCTATTTTTCAGCAATCGACACATTTGTAAACAAAAGTTAAATCTCGGTTTTAAAAATCTTGCAAAAACAAAATATACAACTGTGACACATTATTTTTTTGGAAAATAGCAATTGAATGTAAAATTAATCTAATTTATACAAGTATTACTTATTTATTGCAAGAAATTAAAAAAGCTATTAGATTAGAACTTTTTAACCTTTCTACCGTAATTAAAATGTATTGACAGGTTGACAGATGTGAGATAAGAGTAACATAATTGTACATTTTTTTCCTGTAAGGGGAAGAAAACCTGAAACACATGAGCATTTAATATACTATTACTATTAAAAAAAAACTTAAAATACACAGAAAAAATTAAAAATTATTTTCAAAATATGAAAGCACGACGATTTGTATTAAACTTCTCAATTTTCAAATAGTAAGTGTAACTTAATAAGTTAAAAACTAACGACAACAAATCTTTGAAGTATTTTAAAAATATTTTTGAAACTTTATAAATTATTATATAATATAATAATATATTAGTATAATGTCCGTAATATATATTATTTATTAAAAGAATTAAAAGTTAATCAAATTAAATAATCTCATAGCTTTATTGCATTTTTATTTTACTATTGGGAGATTTTCGGAAAAAAGACAAAATGTTTAAAAAAATTATTTACGTTTCACGATGATCCCTGGGTTTAACTCATAAAACCAATTTCCCCACCAAAATTTAATTTTTTAAAATTTCATGAATTTGCGTAGACTGGGGGTAACAGATGTAAAATAATTACATTTTTAATAAATATTTAATAATAATTTCAAAAATATTTCTGTCATTTGTAAATAAATCCAGAAGTTTTCATTAAAATCCGACTATTATTTGATTTTTGGAAGAATTTTTAATGTGTTTGTCACTGGAAAAAAAGTTATGTAATACAACGTTTTACATTGTAAACTCTCGTAACGATTTGGTGACCTGCTAACTAAAATGAAAACAAAATCTTTATAAAAATTTCGAACGTGTTAGAAGAGGCTAAAATCTTTTAAAAATAATTTAATAATATTTATTATTTATACAATATTTTTATATAATAATAATAATAATAAATATAATAATATAATTATTATATATAAAATTAAATAAAAAATAAATAATATATAAATAATATATATATAATTATATATAAAATTTATTATATAAAATTATATAAAATTATATTTAAATTATATAAATTTAAATTTAAATTAAAAATTAATAAATAATTTATTAATAACAATATTATTATTAAATTATTATAAATTATAATTTAAATTATAAATTATTATATTTATTTATTATTTATATTATATTATATATATGTTCACAATAATAAAACAATAATTATTAAATTAAAAATTTTTCGTATTTAACATACGAAATATCATTATGGAAAAAATTAAATTAAAAATATTAAATTGTTAAGTGGACTATTATTATAATATAAATTTATATTATTTAAATTATAAATTATTATATTTAATAATTTTATATAAATTTAAATTTAAATTAAATTATATAAAATTATATATAATTTATATAATAATATATAAATAATAATTATAAATATAACAATAATAATAAATTATTTATTTATTTTTATATCATAGTAAATCCAGAAGGTTTCATTAAAATCCGACTATTATTTGATTTTTGGAAGAATTTTTAATGTGTTTGTCACCGGAAAAAAGTTATGTAATACAACGTTTTACATTGTAATCTCTAGTAACGATTTGGTGACCTGCTAACTAAAATGAAAACAAAATCTTTATCAAAATTTCGAACGTGTTAGATGAGGCTAAATTTTAAAAAAAATAATTTTAAAATAATTTTATCTTTCCTGTTAATAATAACATAAACATTTTGATGAAGTTCGTTTTTATTAAATTTGGAGCCTTTTTTATTCATAGTATGCTTTTTTTCAGCGATTTAGTTGAGGTATCCACTTAATTGTTAGTGAAATCTGTGTAGTTATAACAGTTTTGTTTGTACCTATTTGAAGTGTGTTTAACACTTTCTATCCATTCAAAATAATGAATTTATAATCACAAGTTCTCTTCAAATTCAGTCATTATCCCTAACTACCAACGTAACAGGGATTTTCATATAACTTTAACATTTCCAAACAGGAGAGCTTTTTTCCTATAATTTATAAAAGTAAACAAACCTCGTTGGAGAGAAAACTCTATAGGTGCTATCGAATAGTAAACTCAGATCAAAAGGCCTGCTATATTAATCCCAGACAATATTCAATCAATCTTATGCAGTTTTTACTGCTAGGGTCACCGGAAGTAATTTGTGACATCTTTGCAGAAAGGGTATTTTATATATCGTTATTGTCATGGTAGCAGTGCTATGGCAAAATTAAAGATATTTCACCCCCAAAAGATAGAATTAGTTTTTTTTCTCGCACTTTCCTCCTGTGGTTGCTAATATCTACAGTAAGAACTGACTTTCTATGAGGGTTGTTAAAAAGTTCTAAGCCTTACCCAGAAAGAGACAAGACAGCTTTTCACTATTTTTCAATATACTCCTGGTTCTCCAAAATCTCCACAGCACACTCAATCTCATCATCGTTTCTACAATGGCGGTTAGGCAAGTACAATTTGAGTTTAGGAAACAGAAGTGGGTTACATGAAGCTAAATCTGGTGAGTAAGGGGAATGGGGGAAGCAATTCCAGAAAAGATCGAGACATTGGCCACTACATATTAAATTTTGGCTATTCTTGACCTAAATACCTATGGGCCTAATGTTCAGATCGTTCTCTTTCAGACCATGAAAGAGCCTTGTTCAGATTGTTGTTCACGTCGGATAAGGTGCTCTCACAGAAAGTGTAACTAAGGTCCGGGTTCTACGAGTGTTGAACAAACGCAAGTTTATCTGAGTAAATGTCTGCAATGAAGATTAGCTAGCCGCCCTTGTAGACAAGAACCCAACGAGTGGCCAACCGTATATATACATACTTTTGTTTAAATCTATTTAAAGGAAAGTGATGAGAAAGAGTGGTTAGAGGGTAACATAGGGGAAATTGATGAGAAAGAGTGGTTAGGGGGTTACATAGGGGAAAGTGATGAGAAAGAGTGGTTAGGAGGTTACATAGGGGAAAGTGATGAGAAAGAGTGGTTAGGGGGTTACATAGGGAAAAGTGATGAGAAAGAGTGGTTAGGGGGTTACATAGGGAAAAGTGATGAGAAAGAGTGGTTAGGGGGTTACATAGAAGAAAGTGATGAGAAAGAGTGGTTAAGGGGTTACATAGGGGAAAGTGATGAGAAAGAGTGGTTAGGGGGTTACATAGGGGAAATTGATGCGAAAGAGTGGTTAGGGGGTTACATAGGGGAAAGTGATGAGAAAGAGTGGTTAGGAGGTTACATAGGGGAAAGTGATGAGAAAGAGTGGTTAGGGGGTTACATAGGGAAAAGTGATGTGAAAGAGTGGTTAGGGGGTTACATAGGGGAAAGTTATGAGAAAGAGTGGTTAGGGGGCTACATAGGGGAAAGTGATGAGAAAGAGTGGTTAGGGGGTTACATAGGGAAAAGTGATGAGAAAGAGTGGTTAGGGGGTTACATAGGGGAAAGGGATGAGAAAGCGTGGTTAGGGGGTTACATAGGGGAAGTGATGAGAAAGAGTGGTTAGGGGGTTACATAGGGGAAAGTGATGAGAAAGCGTGGTTAGGGGGTTACATAGGGGAAAGTGATGAGAAAGCGTGGTTAGGGGGTTACATAGGGGAAAGTGATGAGAAAGAGTGGTTAGGGGGTTACATAGGGAAAAGTGATGAGAAAGAGTGGTTAGGGGGTTACATAGGGGAAAGTGATGAGAAAGAGTGGTTAGGGGTTACATAGGGGAAAGTGATGAGAAAGCGTGGTTAGGGGGTTACATAGGGGAAAGTGATGAGAAAGAGTGGTTAGGGGGTTACATAGGGGAAAGTGATGAGAAAGAGTGGTTAGGGGGTTACATAGGGAAAAGTGATGAGAAAGAGTGGTTAGGGGGTTACATAGGGGAAAGTGATGAGAAAGAGTGGTTAGGGGGTTACATAGGGGAAAGTGATGAGAAAGAGTGGTTAGGGGATTACATAGGGGAAAGTGATGAGAAAGCGTGGTTAGGGGGTTACATACGGGAAAGTGATGAGAAAGAGTGGTTAGGGGGTTACATAGGGGAAAGTGATGAGAAAGCGTGGTTAGGGGGTTACATAGGGAAAAGAGATGAGAAAGAGGGGTTGGGGGTTACATAGGGGAAAGTGATGAGAAAGCGTGGTTAGGGGGTTACATAGGGAAAGCTATGAGAAAGAGTGGTTAGGGGGTTACATAGGGGAAAGTGATGAGAAAGCGTGGTTAGGGGGTTACATAGGGAAAGTGATGAGAAAGAGTGGTTAGGGGGTTACATAGGGGAAAGTGATGAGAAAGCGTGGTTAGGGGGTTACATAGGGGAAAGTGATGAGAAAGAGTGGTTACGGGGTTACATAGGGGAAAGTGATGAGAAAGAGTGGTTAGGGGGTTACATAGGGAAAAGTGATGAGAAAGAGTGGTTAGGGGGTTACATAGGGAAAAGTGATGTGAAAGAGTGGTTAGGGGGTTACATAGGGGAAAGTGATGAGAAAGAGTGGTTAGGGGCTTACATAGTGGAAAGTGATGAGAAAGCGTGGTTAGGGGGTTACATAGGGGAAAGTGATGAGAAAGAGTGGTTAGGGGGTTACATAGGGGAAAGTGATGAGAAAGAGTGGTTAGGGGGTTACATAGGGAAAAGTGATGAGAAAGAGTGGTTAGGTTGTTACATAGGGGAAAGTGATGAGAAAGAGTGGTTAGGGGGTTACATAGGGGAAGTGATGAGAAAGAGTTGTTAGGGGGTTACATAGGGGAAAGTGATGAGAAAGAGTGGTTAGGGGGTTACATAGGGGAAAGTGATGAGAAAGAGTGGTTAGGGGGGTACATAGGGGAAAGTGATGAGACAGAGTAGTTAGGGGGTTACATAGGGGAAAGTGATGAGAAAGAGTGGTTAGGGGGTTACATAGGGGAAAGTGATGAGAAAGAGTGGTTAGGGGGTTACATAGGGGAAAGTGATGAGAAAGAGTGGTTAGGGGTTACATAGGGGAAAGTGATGAGAAAGAGTGGTTAGGGGGTTACATAGGGGAAAGTGATGAGAAAGAGTGGTTAGGGGGTTACATAGGGAAAAGTGATGAGAAAGAGTGGTTAGGGGGTTACATAGGGGAAAGTGATGAGAAAGCGTGGTTAGGGGGTTACATAGGGGAACGTGATGAGAAAGAGTGGTTAGGGGGTTACATAGGGAAAAGTGATGAGAAAGAGTGGTTAGGGGGTTACATAGGGGAAAGTGATGAGAAAGAGTGGTTAGGGGGTTACATAGGGGAAAGTGATGAAAGCGTGGTTAGGGGGTTACATAGGGGAAAGTGATGAGAAAGAGTGGTTAGGGGGTTACATAGGGGAAAGTGATGAGAAAGAGTGGTTAGGGGGTTACATAAGGAAAAGTCATGAGAAAGAGTGGTTAGGAGGTTACATAGGGGAAAGTGATGAGAAAGAGTGGTTAGGGGGTTACATAGGGGAAAGTGATGAGAAAGAGTGGTTAGGGGGTTCCATAGGGAAAAGTGATGAGAAAGCGTGGTTAGGGGGTTACATAGAGGAAAGTGATGCGAAAGAGTGGTTGGGGGGTTACATAGGGGAAAGTGATGACAATGCGTCGTTAGGGGGTTACATAGGGAAAAGTGATGAGAAAGAGTGGTTAGGGGGTTACATAGGGGAAAGTGATGAGAAAGCGTGGTTAGGGGGTTACATAGGGAAAGTTATGAGAAAGAGTGGTTAGGGGGTTACATAGAGGAAAGTGATGAGAAAGCGTGGTTAGGGGGTTACATAGGGGAAAGTGATGAGAAAGAGTGGTTAGGGGGATACATAGGTGAAAATGATGAGAAAGCGTGGTTAGGGGGTTACATAGGGGAAAGTGATGAGAAAGAGTGGTTAGGGGGTTACATAGGGGAAAGTGATGAGAAAGAGTGGTTAGGGGGTTACATAGGGGAAAGTGATGAGAAAGAGTCGTTAGGGGGTTACATAGGGGAAAGTGATGAGAAAGAGTGGTTAGGGGGTTACATAGGGGAAAGTGATGAGAAAGCGTGGTTAGTGGGTTACATAGGGGAAAGTGATGAGAAAGCGTGGTTAGGGGGTTACATAGGGGAAAGTGATGAGAAAGAGTGGTTAGGGGGTTACATAGGGGAAAGTGATGAAAGAAAGCGTGTTTAGGGGGTTACATAGGGAAAGTTATGAGAAAGAGTGGTTAGGGGGTCACATAGAGGAAAGTGATGAGAAAGAGTGGTTAGGGGGTTACATAGGGGAAAGTGATGAGAAAGTGTGGTTAGGGGGTTACATAGGGGAAAGTGATGAGAAAGCGTGGTTAGGGGGTTACATAGGGAAAGTTATGAGAAAGAGTGGTTAGGGGGTCACATAGAGGAAAGTGATGAGAAAGCGTGGTTAGGGGGTTACATAGGGGAAAGTGATGAGAAAGAGTGGTTAGGGGGATACATAGGGGAAAATGATGAGAAAGCGTGGTTAGGGGGTTACATAGGGGAAAGTGATGAGAAAGAGTGGTTAGGGGGTTACATAGGGGAAAGTGATGAGAAAGAGTGGTTAGGGGGTTACATAGGGGAAAGTGATGAGAAAGAGTTGTTAGGGGGTTACAGAGGGGAAAGTGATGAGAAAGCGTGGTTAGGGGGTTACATAGGGGAAAGTGATGAGAAAGAGTGGTTAGGGGGTTACATAGGGGAAAGTGATGAGAAAGAGTGGTTAGGGGGTTACATAGGGGAAAGTGATGAGAAAGCGTGGTTAGGGGGTTACATAGGGAAAGTTATGAGAAAGAGTGGTTAGGGGGTCACATAGAGGAAAGTGATGAGAAAGCGTGGTTAGGGGGTTACATAGGGGAAAGTGATGAGAAAGAGTGGTTAGGGGGATACATAGGGGAAAATGATGAGAAAGCGTGGTTAGGGGGTTACATAGGGGAAAGTGATGAGAAAGAGTGGTTAGGGGGTTACATAGGGGAAAGTGATGAGAAAGAGTGGTTAGGGGGTTACATAGGGGAAAGTGATGAGAAAGAGTGGTTAGGGGGTTACATAGGGGAAAGTGATGAGAAAGACAGTCTTTTTTACGTTTCGTTTCCATTTTTATATACTCTGAAAACGCTTTTACGCTAGTTTTGAAAAAATAGTTTCCTGTTTGTTATCAGTTCTTATTCTTTGTTAATCTTGTAAAAACTTGTCGAACACCGATTTTCTTGCGAACATTAATTCTATCCGCGACATGACTGACGGTGTTTTGAGATTTAGTGTTATCCGGTATACTCTCAAGAATGTTTGTAGTGCTGCTTCGCACACTTTTTCATTACTTGATTTTTTGAAAAGCTCTCCTAAATGTATCCATAAACTGCTCAGCTTATCCGTTTGACCTTGGATGGCACGGTGGGGTAGTAATATGTTTAATCGAGAACAATTCACAAATTATTCAAAATTCATAAGCAGTGACTTGTGTGTAGTTATACCAGGCTGTTACCTTGAATACCATATCTTGCAAACAAATCGTGCAACATTAACTGTAACCATAGAAGTTGTTTTTTGCACTTAAAATTTCAGGCCCCTTAGTAAAGCAATCCACTACCACAAGAATAATGTTATCGTATACTGGACCTGTGAAATCTATGTGCAGTCATAACAGCTGTGTGCTTGTCCTTGACTATGTTTGTAATTTCGTGGTAGGCAATTTTGATGCAGGCTTTTACTACTTTCTCATTGTCTTGATCAGCTTTGGTTCCGTATACATAGCTTCTCATAAGAGATTTCATCCGAGAAATTTCCGTGTGTCTATTATGAAATGCTGAAATAAAAATGTCCTCCAGTATTTTTTTATAACTCTTCATGTCCGAATACGCATGTCGTATACTAGCAGTATAGCCCGGCGTTGCTCGTGTGTAATGAAAGCTTTAAAACTAATCCATGGTCCTGGAGCTCAGACTCAGCCTAAAGAATATTGGTGTGAAGTTTGGTGAGAATAAGATAAATATTGTGGATTTGTATGAAGGACATACAGATAGATAAACAGACACACACACAAACATCTTGCCTTATATATATATATATATATATATTATCGATTTTCTGCACTATTGTAAGAACTGCAACCTTGAAACTTCTGAATATCGTTTCTTATGTTTTTGTCTATGAGTGTATCAAATTTGATTAAAATCGGACCACTCCTTCTATAACCCGATTTTTTCGATTGTCGATTTTCGATATTTGTCGGGGGAACCTCGACACAAAATCTAGCCAAGAACACTCGCAGATGCTCATAATACAACTGTGTAAATTTTCAAGAAAATCAGTTCAGCCGTTTCGGAGTATATAAGGTAACGGACACACACAGACACACACACAAACACAGACAAAGTTCCATTTATAAATAAGTTTAGATAGATTCCATCATAAAATCGTAATTAAATAAGATTTTTCTTTGCATGCACATGATGCCCGTTGTAATCTATTCGCTCTGTGCATAGGAATTCATTTTTAGTCGCATCGATTGATTATAGAGGTTTGTTTGCAACCGAAAAAAACCTTCCGTGTATAAATTTGTAAATTTTTTTACTTCAAATATTATTGCTAACGCCTCTTTTTCAATATGGATGTAGTTTTCCTTTGCTGTTACGAAGCATCTGCGATGTCAGCATATTTATGTATAATTACTGGACCTATGACTAGCATCTGAAGCCAATAGAATTTCTGCTTTTGGATCGTAGGACGCTAATGATAAGTCTGACATTAGTATTTGAATTTGGAACATCGACCTAACTTGTGCGAAACTGGGGCAAATATTTTTTTCAATTCTTCCTTTAAATTTTCACATTGTCATTTGTTTATTGTCATTCTTGCAATAAATATTTTTAGGTGAATACTATAATTTGAATAACTTCAGTCAGTACTATATAAGTATCATTTAACACTTAATCCTTAGCTTTTACACACCTTTTAAGTCATTTCGCCAATAAAAGTAATTTCTCAGTTAACACGCTACTGGCGACTTTAGAAGTCCTTTTTAATATAGGTTTTCTGATTTCATTCCGTGGAGCTTCATTGATTATTGTGATGTCACTAACAGTGGTATTTACACATTCACATTATTAATTTCCACACACACAAATTTTCTTTAACTTCTTACGTCCTAACTTTCGACACTTGTAACATTTCGAATTCGTAAAGGGACAATCGCCTCCGAGATGTAACCTTCCACATCTGAAATATGGATTAATTTCACTTTTTCAACATTTTTGTATCGTTTTGTATGTAGACGCATTCTTTTTCTTCAATTCCTTCGACATCGCGTCTCAGACTTAGGATTCTATGAGATTCGTCCGATATTTTCTCTGAAAAGTTGCAAATAATTTCACCAATAATAAATGCTTTTACACAAAACACGCCACGTGCGATATTCGAGTTTATTTTTAAATATAAGTTTTCCGTTTGCTTTCCATGCGGCTTCGGTGAATATTGTGATATCAGAACCAGTGTCTAGTCGCCTTTATACATCCACATTATGAATTTTCACATACGAAAGATTTTCTTTTGTTTTTCTGTAATTATCTTTTCTGTCTCAACGTTGTGTATAGATTTTTTTGGTGATAAATTTACCTTGTTTTAGTTTTACAGCGTGACTTTTAATGCTCTACTTTTCCCCACTTGTAGCATTTTAAATAAAATTTTCATTTGCCTAGTTTATTTGCATTACCGGGGTGTCTTTATTCCATAACATCATCTTAGGTTATTAATATCTATCTATCTATCTATCTATCTATCTATCTATCTATCTATCTATCTATCTATCTAAATTCATAATAGCAGAGTCTATCTATCTATCTATCTATCTATCTATCTATCTATCTATCTATCTATCTATCTATCTTAATTTATGACAGCAGAGATTATCTATCTATCTATCTATCTATCTATCTATCTATCTATCTATCTATCTATCTATCTATCTATCTTAATTTATAACAGTAGAGTCTATCTATCTATCTATCTATCTATCTATCTATCTATCTATCTCAATTTATAACAGCAGAGTTTATCTATCTATCTATCTATCTATCTATCTATCTATCTATCTATCTATCTATCTATCTATCTATCTATAACAGCAGAGTTTATCTATCTATCTATCTATCTATCTATCTATCTATCTATCTATCTATCTATCTATAAGAAAAGAAAAATACACTAGAAAATTTTTTGTGTTCTTTTTGTAAATAAGATTAATTTGGTCAAATGGCATAACAAATCGGCTAACGAATCTCATCATTTGTGACTTGGATTTCAACCGCATTTCCTTCGATTACGTCCACGCCGTCTAACCAGGCAGCTATCACTCGTGTCAGTAGCTGGAGGAGCCAATGTTAATCCATTCATTGTCGTGGGAGGTATTCATCAGATGTGAAACCCGCTTATCTCTTCGTCATTGTTATGCCTTTTATTTTTAGATTCGCGCATTCTATGCTTGTGCACTCATTAAACCTGAATTCTGACTAAAAGAGTTAATTTACTATCTGTACACTGAATCAGTTATTACCTAATTATCTCCCTTGATAGATGCATTGCTAGGTGACTTGATATACATGTATGTGTATATGGACTTATGTGTTCAAAGGAGAAAAACAATGGAGAGCCACTAACGTATGTAAATGCCTATGTTTTAGAATGCAAGGGTTCATTATCTTTACATATTCATCCTTTCACGTTTTCATTAATCATTTCACCTCAAGCAAGAAAATAAAACTACTAAGATGCAAGAGGTTACTGTATGTGAGAATACATATGAGAAAAAACACGATGAAAAAGCGAGCTCAATGAAAGAAAAGGAATTAAGAAGACAAAAGGAAACGATTGACATCGCATTTAAATTTTGGAAAATCAAAGTTGACTGTGAAGCAAAAAACCGGAAGAGTCTTCCACAAGCGAGAAGAGCGAGAAAAGAAACTATTAGCATAGAACTTACGGTTACAATGAGAATCAGTTGAGAGAGGACAATAGATGAACAAGAATTGAGAAAACAGAAGATAACGATTAGTATTGGCTTTAAAGTTTAGAAGAACTCAATCTCTTCTGTTGTTTAACCCATAGCTGATGGGAGAAACGACGGATTAATACCTTTCTGAAGGAGTATTTGCTCGTAAGTGAATGCAACGAGTTCACTTGCGTGCAAATACCATTGGGAAAGAAAGGATACTAGACGAAAATTCATTGTGGATGTTCTTGAAATTGATGCACTTTCATTTTCGTCAAAATTATTTTTTCAGTTTAATTCGAAACGCATTGCTTAAGTTGAATTATTGGTCAGCCCGGCAAAATTTAATTTAGTTTAAGAATGCTATGATTTTATTAAAATTATGAAAAACAGCTGACTTCTTACGCTATCCTTTACCTGTACAAGAGACAAATCAGGCCTATAATGCGGTCAGTCAGTTAAGTGCCATAAGTGAAACACGCTTGGGCGATCATGTCTCGAAAGAGACATGAGTGACTGGGCAGAAGATTATCCCACAGAAGGTTACCATTGCTTTCTGCGGTAGACTGGTTGCCTGCCAAGGCTATAGAACCCAATCTATCCTGTTATTTAACCCATAACTGGAAGAAAGAGACGGATTAATACCTTTCCCAAGGGTATTTGCGCGTAAGTGAATGCAATGAATTCAACTGGAATTCGAACTCGGCTCCCCAATTTCTCGTTCCGAGCCGATATCCACTGCACCACAATGGAGTAATGCTGTCATATTTGGACAAGAGACGCCCATTCTCCTTTTTCCATTGCCGATAGACTCCAAAATTTTCTTCTTGTTCTTGAGGGTGACAAATTATTTTCTACCCTGCAACCCCTTTCCTCACAGACAAAATGTCGCAAACCTCTCACTGCTCTATCTCTGCTTCCATGGAAAGTGCTCGGACGAAATAAATTCCTTGGTTCAGCACATCTAAACTTCACGTTTAGGATTCGCCATAGCAAACCAGCAAAACAGTTGTTCCGTCGGTGAGAAATAAGTTTTACTCGAGCAGCTTCTTCCTGCGAACCACCACTCTGTGGAACAAATTGCCGAAAGGATATTTTCCCAATCACTAGATACTGAAGCAACATCGAGCCTGGTCAGTACTTAAATGGGTGACCATTTGGGAATACCAAGTGCTGTAAACGTAAGGACCAAGAATGGTTCACCGGTCCTCCAGGTTAGGGGGTTGTGTGCAGGGCTAACAACCTTGCCCCGTAAAAAACAGTTTGTTACAGAAACAGCAACAAAAAGTTGCTGCCCTATGCACCATCTGGGTGTGATAGATAAATGAATGATGATGATGATGAGATACTTAACCCGTTTCAAGTCTAGAGTCAACCACTATCTTTCTCTTCTATTCGTATAGACTACCACTTAACCCTCTACATTGAGTGGCTCCTGGGTCTTTTACAGGGTGAAAAAAAAGCAACAATAAGAAAACTATAACTAAATGGAAGAAAAATTATACAATCAAAATGAAGCGAAATGTTTGCAAGGAAACCTCCGTCAGTACTAGAAAGGGCGATAACAACGTTTTAATCTTTTCACCCCAAGCAAGGCAATAAAGCCACTATGGCAGAAAAAGTTGCTCAGTGTGAAATATTTTTCATTCTCTAATCTCTCTCACACAGGCTGGATGTGGCAAGCCTCTCACTGCATTATCGCTACTTCCATGGAAAGTGCTTAGACGAATTAGATTCCACTAGTTCTAACCTTCACAGCTAGCACCCGCCATGATACACACGTTGAAGTGAGCTACCCTCATTCCCTCCACATTTCAGGGGTGAGAAGTACGTAACACTCAAGCAGCTTCTTCCCGCGGTTCACTGATATATAGAACCTACTACCAAGTGGATGTTTTCTCGATCACTATAATCTTAACCTGATCATGTCTAGAATTAAGCGTTACCCTCTCACTTATCCGCGTTAACTATGCCCCTTACCCTGCATCTCCCTACCTCGAATGTCTCCCGGGCGTAGTACGCGGTGAACCTCTAAAAGTTATTTTGGCATTTCGGTTTTTGCTTGGTCCGAATTTAACATTGCATTGTGTGAGCTGAATATATTGATCGAAATCTGAAAAGATGAACACAATAAGTAAAGAACATATGAAGTAGTATCTTTAATCTAATGTGTTTCACTTTAACTTATTACAATAAAATTTGTTTTCCTATAATGTTTTGCTCTCGCTGACGAGATGGGTGGTTACAAATACATGTCGAAATGGCCAAACTTTAAAAAATATGAATTTTCATATGTACTAAATATTGGCTTTGTAAATAAATAAATTTAATCACATTGAGCCCTTTGGCTATATCAGTGTTAATATCCAATATTAGTGAGATCCTTTGGGATTTACCAAGAAGCTGTTTTTTTCGTATTTATCATCAATATATATATATATACGAGTGAATACAGAACGAAGAAAAAAAGTTTTACAACGTCTAAAAAATTAATTTAAAACAGTGCTCCATATATAGTATATAGAGCTGTGAATATTTATTATAAATTATATTTTAGAACATGCACAGATTTTTTTTATATATCCGCTACAAATAGTAGATTTGTTCCAACATTGAAATTTCAATGTCGAAACTAATGTACTATTCGTAGTGGATATATAAAAAAATTCTGTCCGTGTTCTAAAATATAATTCATAATATATATATATATATATATATATATATATATATATATATATATATATATCCAGATGGAATACGAACGAAGAACGTTCAAAACATTAATTTAAAATTGTGCTTAATATAAAAATGGAGCAATGAATATTTATTATTAATTATTACTTTAAAACATGTGCAAACTACAAACTACAAAAAATTGTATATTTTGTTTCGACATATATAAGAACAAGGTTTCATAAGGTAGTTAATAATTATTAACCACCTGATGAGACATTGTTCTTTAAGTGTCGAAACACAATGTACATTTTTTTAGTAGTTTCTAGTTTCTTGTGTATGTTCTAAAGTAATAATTGATAATATATATATATATATATATATATATATATATATATATATATAGTCATTCGCAGACAGCTCATCAGTACGGTTAGACATCCAATTGTTTCTAGCAAGGATTGAAATCCGACCGAACTGACATCAGTCGGCGATTCTACCTCTGATATATATATATACAACAGTTTTTAATATAGTAGGGGAGATTATTGCTGAAATAATCGGAAATTTTAACAAAATTATATCGCTTCATAAAAGATTTTCATGTCTCGGGTGATATTTGAAAACAATAGGTGAAAATGTTTTTCTTTAGGAAAATATTAAATGAATTCATGGTTATTTAGAAAGTTAAGGAGAGGTGGTTGAAGGAAGTTAAACAATATGATTATAGATGTGTCAATATTACTCAATCAGAAGTGAGAATTAGGTTGAATTATACAGTTGAATATTTAGGTCGTATGAAGGTGAATCGTTTAATTATGTCATGATAAAATGATACTTTTTATCTGTCTGGTGAAGATACATATTCAGAACACATATTGTTCAAATATGTGGACTGTTTTTGGACGGCAGGTCAGATTTTAGCTTTTTAGACAAATTATATTTTTATGCTACTGCATTAGTTAAAGAGGCTAAATTGTTTAAGTTAAAATTTAAATTATGTAATTATGGTATACTAAGGTATATTAGAGTTATGAAAATTAAATATATATTGTGTGGGTCATTAATTTTTAATATAATAATTGTTATATATTAAGTTATAAATGAAGAATATAATTAATTAAATTTTAAAGTAAAATATTTACGGTGTTTACTTAATACTGTCAGTTCATTTCTATGGTTTATTAGTACTTATATAGTATGATATATATATATATATATATATATATATATATATTAATCATATCACCCCAAGCAAGGTGATAACGCCACTGATGCGAAAGAGAAAGCCGGAAACCACATCCTAAACAGGGAACAAGGGATGAGTCTCTTCACCTGTTCAATAGACGTGGGTGGAGTGTGAACCGGGCGATAGTTTAGTCTATCTACTCCAATTATATATATATATATATATATATATATATATATATATATATATATATATTAATGCAGGTTTCATTGAATAATATAGACAAGTTTTGTCTATTAATTTTGTGTAGGATCCGTTCATACCGTCTGATATACTTGATGGTGATGTCGTTGAAAGACAACAAAAAATCACAGTATTTGTTGAATTTTTTATCGGGTCTAAGCTTTCTATATATATATATATATATATATATATGTGTGTGTGTGTGTGTGTGTGTGTGCGTTTTTGTATGAGATATGTTCTATAAATTTCTATATACCTGAACAATTGTTTTCTTTCGGATTAAACGGAATTACTTTCTGAACAACTAAATATTTCAATAAATTTAACGTGAATTCTTTTTGTAGCCTTTCTGATGAAAGATAATTCATTGCCGAATATCCTAATAGCCATTGTGTAAATTAAAAGCCTTTTGTTCATTGTTTGGTTACAGACTTATCGATGTACCAGCGTATAAAGCTTCTTGCATCTATCTAGGTTAGGTTGCCTTTCTTGATAATGCTTTGTAATTGTTTCGATTCAGTTTACTGTCAAATTGAATGATCGAAAAAAGAAATCATATCAAGTTCAGTATTCTATTCCTTTTCTTACCTGTTGTGTCGATGTGTTCTTTGTATTCTTCGCATGCAATTAAGCTTTCAGTTCCGATCTTGGGACACCAAAATAACCGTGATATTTCAAAGAATACAGCACAGAAATGGTCTTTGAAGAGGGCTTGGCATACGATTACACTGTAAATAGTTTTCAGCGAGAGTGCAATCGAGAAACAGGTTTGGAAAGAGGAATTAGATGACAGATTGATAGATCATATATAAATCAGGCATCAATCGATACGTTCGTTGTCAGAAGAGGATACAGTTGTTTAGATTCTTAAACTGAACAAACGACAGCCAGACAGTCAGACGGACAGATGGGTCGATATGTTGACAGGTCGATCAAGCGATTTGTACGCAAATACATATATACATACACTGGAATTTGCATAAGCGAATAAATAATTCGAATAATATAAAAATAGATAGGTATATAGAGTGAGTAAGAGAAAGAGAAAGATGGCAGACAGAGAGATTAGAAGATATAGATAATAACAGAGTTGAATAAATAGAGAGTGGGAGAAAAATGTGATTGAAGAGTTTATGTTTAATTAAGAGTGAAAGAGAGAGAGAGAGAGAGAGAGAGAGAGAGAGAGAGAGAGAAAGAAATATGGGAAAAATACAAAGATACAGCAATCATTCTATTTTCGTTCGTTCGTTTTTCGTTCATTTGTTTCTTTCTTATCGTTTCTTTCTTCTTTTTTTTAATATCTCATCTTTCATATTTATTCTCTGCTTATCATTTTGTCGTTTAAGCTCATATTTCTTTATCTCCCTTAAGAAAGAAAAAGAAATTTCTTTTTTTCTTTTTCTTTTTCTTTTTCTTCGTTTCGTTTTATTTTTATCTTTCATTGTTTCTTTTCATACATTCTTTCTTTAGTTTTTCGTTTCATTTTTTTCTTTTGGTTTCTTTCTTTTTGTTTCTTTTTTCACCTTTCTTTTTCATTTCTTTTATTTCTTTCTCTTCTGTTCGTTTCGTTTTATCTTTCTTTCTTTCTTTCTTTCTTTCTTTCTTTCTTTCTGTCATTCATTCATTTTTTCTTTCTTTCTACTGGTTTATTTCTTTGTTGCACTTTTCGTTTCTTTCTTTCTTTCTAATTGCTTTTCAAATATTTCTTTTATCATCCTTCCCTTTCGTTTCTTCTTCCATTTTCCTTCCTTCCTTCCTTCCTTCCTTCCTTCCTTCCTTCCTTCCTTCCTTCCTTTTAACGGCTTTCAAAATATTTCTTCTTTCCAGATCCCTTCTCTTTAATTTCTCCTTCTCTTTTTAATTTCTTTCTTTCTTTCTTTCTTTCTTTCTTTCTTTCTTTCTTTTAACTTTTCATTTCTTCTTTACTTTTACTTTTCTTTCTTTCTTTCTTTCTTTCTTTCTTTCTTTCTTTAACTTTTCATTTCTTCTTTACTTTTACTTTTCTTTCTTTCTTTCTTTCTTTCTTTCTTTCTTTCTTTCTTTCTTTCCTTTTAACTTTTCATTTCTTCTTTACTTTTAATTTTCTTTCTTTCTTTCTTTCTTTCTTTCTTTCTTTCTTTCTCGTACTCCCAAACTGCTACTCGTTCCTGTTATTTCCGACCGACATTTTCTCGACCAGCTTAGTGCGCTATGCAACCACTACCATCACCGTTGCCCCGCCGCTGCACCGCCGCCACCGCCCGCTTTTGCTTCAGCTTCAGCTTGCTTCTTCGGCTCCTGTTCTTGTTTAGGTTTAATAGATAAAAAGATCGAAGACCATTACTGCGCCATTAACAGCGCTGATAATTGCGGCAAAAGTTCCAGTGGTGACGTTGTCAGCAGTTTACACAGCAGAACTCAGACATGTAAAAATCCATAAATTCACACGCACTTACACATGCTAAAAACGAATACATTGTGGGCACACAAATACACATGCACACAGCACCGGAGTACGTCTTACATAAACATATCTACAGATGGGAGTATGCATGCATGCATGTGTGAGTATTTCAGAAGACATTCTTAAACGGGTGCGTGTTTGTGTGTGCGTGTGGATGCTGGGTGTACGGTGAGATGCGTGCGCATTTAATGCCAAAAATGTGAATGTAGATATGTAGGTATAGTAAAGGTCCGGATAATGAGACAACTAAGAGCAACGCTTCCTTTCATTTCCAGAATATATATATATATATATATATATATATATATATCTGTGTGTGTGTGTATGTATGTGTGTGAGCATGAAAATATTTATGCCTATAAAAGTATATAGACGTAAAGTAATATTTTCCCATACAATATCTTATTTTGTATATATATATATATATACAAAATAAGATATTGTATGGCCTTGTTTTCTTTCTTTCTGTTTGTTTATATATATATATATATATATATATATATATATATATATATATGCCCTCTCATCTCTCTCTCTCTCTCTCTTACTATATATATATATATATATAGTAAGAGAGAGAGACGTATATATATATATATATATATATATATATATATATATATATATATGTTTCCCTCTCACGCTCTCTCTCTCTCTCTTACTATATATATATATATATATATAAGAAGAGAGAAAGCGTGAGAGAAAGATTATATATATATATATATATATATATATATATATATATTTGCATATGTGTACGTATCTAACTGTATATCTATGGCTAGTAGGATAGATCTGTAACTCTGGCTACGTAGTGTCACTGTGTCTCTGCTCTTTGAATCTCTTTTCTTTTCACCCTTCCTTTCTGTTGCCACTCATTTTCCCCTCCTACCACCATGCAACAATTTCTCTTCATGTTGTCATTTTCTTTTTGTTTCAATGACAGTCAGATTTTCATTTTTTGTTCTTAGCCTCTTGCTTTCTTTCAATGCTATAAGTTCATTTAGTTTCATTATTTAACATTTTTAAATAATTGTCTGACGTTTCTAATTTCTTCGCTTTAATCTTCCACGCACGCACTAAAGTTCTTTTTCATTTATAACTTCTTTCTTTCTTTCTTTCTTTCTTTCTTTCTTTCTTTCTTTCTTTAATGTCTTCATATTATTTTTTGTGCTATCTTTTCTTTTTTTCTCTAAGAAAGAAATATATTGAAAATGTTCTTTCTTTCTTTCTTTCTTTCTTTCTTTCTTTCTTTCTTTCTTTAATGTCTTCATATTATTTTTTGTGCTATCTTTTCTTTTCTTTCCCCAAGAAAGAAAGAAATATATTGAAAATGTTCTTTCTTTCGTTCTTTCTTTCTTTCTTTCTTTCTTTCTTTCTTTCTTTCTTTCTTTCTTTAATGTCTTCATATTATTTTTTGTGCTATCTTTTCTTTTCTTTCCCCAAGAAAGAAAGAAATATATTGAAAATGTTCTTTCTTTCTTTCTTTCTTTCTTTCTTTCTTTCTTTCTTTCTTTCTTTCTTTAATGTCTTCATATTATTTTTTGTGCTATCCTTTTCTTTCCCCAAGAAAGAAAGAAATATATTGAAAATGTTCTTTTTTCTTTCTTTCTTTCTTTAATGTCTTCATATTATTTTTTGTGCTATCTTTTCTTTTCTTTCCCCAAGAAAGAAAGAAATATATTGAAAATGTTCTTTCTTTCTTTCTTTCTTTCTTTCTTTAATGTCTTCATATTATTTTTTGTGCTATCTTTTCTTTTCTTTCCTCAAGAAAGAAAGAAATATATTGAAAATGTTCTTTCTTTCTTTCTTTCTTTCTTTCTTTCTTTCTTTCTTTCTTTCTTTCTTTCTTATCTCGAATTTTTCATGTTTACTTGGTGCTCATCATTTTGACAGTTACGTTAATCTATCTTTTCCTTCCCTAAGAAAGAGTAATGGATTTAAAAAAAAAATTCTTTTCTTCGTTCTTTTTTCTTTTTTGATCTTTTTGTTCTTTTTGTTCTTTCTTTCTTTTGTTCTTTTGTTCTTTCTTTCATTTTTTAATCTTTCATTTACGTTTATCTTTCTTTCATTTCTTCTTTTTCTTTGTTTCTTATGTTTTTAATTTTAAAACTTTCTTTTTTATCGTCATTGAAATTTTTCTTTCGCTAAAAAAACTCTTTCTTTTCTTTTTTCTTTTCGATGTGCCTTAATTTTCAATCTTTTTCTTTCTTTGTTCTTTATGTAGTGTTTACTGTTTTCCTACTTCTTCTTTGATATTTTAAATCATTTTTCTTTCTTTTTTAATTCATTCTTTGGCTTTCTCTTTCTCTTCATTGTTTTATTTTCCATTTCATTTTACTCGTTGTTTCTCATTTCTCGTTCTTTGCAACTTTAAAACGTCCATCTTCTTTATTTATTCTTTTGCCTTCTTTAGCATTGTTGCCCACTTTCTCTTTTTTTTTCTTCCTATTTTCCTGCCTTGTCTAATCTTCATGTCGCCTAGAGCCAGCACATCAACATCCTCTCCGGAGGCATCTGCACTGCGGCTTAGCATTTAACTGACGCAGTAATTTGACAATATTTCTAGAACAACGCTTCGTACGCACCGCTCGACACCCACACTTCTGCCATCAACCTATTTCCCTACCCCTCTTTTCTTTCACGTTCACCTACCCCCAACACTATCTTTTATTACAGTCACCAATTTCATCTTTATATTCCTTTTATTCTGTGTTTTTATGCCCATTCCTTAGTCTTTTTCAATCATTGCTTTTGATTTCGTATGATGCAAATACCTGATTGGTTGTAAAATAATAATAATAATAATAATAATAATAATAATAATAATGATTTGGGCGTACTAGTAACTCTGGGATATTAGTAATCCAAAGGTTAATTATTGCTTGGAGGAATGCACATCCGACATAACAAATCCCGAAAAGAACTAAAAGAGAAAAAAACAATAACATGCAAACAAAAAGACAACGCAGAAAAAAAGAAAGGAAATATAATAAAACAAAGGAAAAACAACCAAAATCAAACATGGCTGTTAAGGATTCAACATTTTTTACGCGTTTAAAGCAAACCAAAATGAAACAAAAGCAGGCTAGTCTAAATCTCTACTCCAAGTGCCCGTGTAACAGCCTAGACTATACCTGGGGTTATTCTAAGCTAGGTTTTACTCGGGGTATAGCCTAAGCTTTTTTTATACCACCGGGTATAAAATATGCTATGCTAGAATATCCACCCTGAGGCCAGAATGCTGAAGGCCAAGGAATATTCAACCTGAAGCTAAACTATAGTTTCTTTCTCAGTAACGGCTTGCAAATTTTAACGCCTCCAAAATCAAACTGCCCTCATTTAATCACCGCAGAGAAGCTTTTAATCGTTATAAATATTTATTGACCGATTTATCATTGTTAAATGGAACAAGGAATGGCTTGCAAATTTTAACGCCTCCAAAATCAAACTGCCCTCATTTAATCACCGCAGAGAAGCTTTTAATCGTTATAAATATCTATTGACCGATTTTATCATTGTTAAATGGAACAAGGAATGGCTTGCAAATTTTAACGCCTCCAAAATCAAACTGCCCTCATTTAATCACCGCAGAGAAGCTTTTAATCGTTATAAATATCTATTGACCGATTTTATCATTGTTAAATGGAACAAGGAATGGCTTGCAAATTTTAACGCCTCCAAAATCAAACTGCCCTCATTTAATCACCGCAGAGAAGCTTTTAATCGTTATAAATATCTATTGACCGATTTTATCATTGTTAAATGGAACAAGGAATGGCTTGCAAATTTTAACGCCTCCAAAATCAAACTGCCCTCATTTAATCACCGCAGAGAAGCTTTTAATCGTTATAAATATCTATTGACCGATTTTATCATTGTTAAATGGAACAAGGAATGGCTTGCAAATTTTAACGCCTCCAAAATCAAACTGCCCTCATTTAATCACCGCAGAGAAGCTTTTAATCGTTATAAATATCTATTGACCGATTTTATCATTGTTAAATGGAACAAGGAATGGCTTGCAAATTTTAACGCCTCCAAAATCAAACTGCCCTCATTTAATCACCGCAGAGAAGCTTTTAATCGTTATAAATATCTATTGACCGATTTTATCATTGTTAAATGGAACAAGGAATGGCTTGCAAATTTTAACGCCTCCAAAATCAAACTGCCCTCATTTAATCACCGCAGAGAAGCTTTTAATCGTTATAAATATCTATTGACCGATTTTATCATTGTTAAATGGAACAAGGAATGGCTTGCAAATTTTAACGCCTCCAAAATCAAACTGCCCTCATTTAATCACCGCAGAGAAGCTTTTAATCGTTATAAATATCTATTGACCGATTTTATCATTGTTAAATGGAACAAGGAATGGCTTGCAAATTTTAACGCCTCCAAAATCAAACTGCCCTCATTTAATCACCGCAGAGAAGCTTTTAATCGTTATAAATATTTATTGACCGATTTATCATTGCTAAATGGAACAAAGAATGGCTTGTAAATTTTAACGCTTCCTAATCAAAACTGTTTTCCTTTAATCGCTATAGATAAGTTTTTAATCGTTATAAATATCTATTGACCGATTTTATCATTGTTAAATGGAACAAGGAATGGCTTGTAAATTTTAACGCTTTCAAAACAAAACTGCTCTAATTTAATCACCATACAAAAACATGTGTGCCTGCCATCAGCATGACTGACATTAGACTCTTGGATAGCAACACCCCATGCCTTCTTGGCCTCACGTTTTCTACTGACCTGAAGTGAAGAGACTGCATCGAATCATTAGCAGCATATATCGGCTCGGAACGAGAAATCGGAGAGCCGAGTTCGAATTCCAGTTGAATTCTTTGAATTCACTTATGCGCAAATACCCTTGGGAAAGGTATTAATCCGTCTCTTCCCTCCAGTTATGGGTTAAATAACAGGACAGAATGGGTTCTATAGCCTTGGTCGGCAACCAGTCTACCGCAGAAAGCAATGGCAACCTACTGTTGGATAATCTTCCCAGTCAGTCATGTCTCTTTCGAGACATGATCTCCAAGCGTATATCACGTATGGCACTTAACTGACAGACTGTAAGGAAAGCTGGGTCAATGTGAAAATTTTTCTCGTTAGAATCTGTCTTGCATATTTATAAATCTACCATTCGTCCGTGCATTGAATACTGCTGCTATATCTAGTCTGGTGCTCTTGCTATTTATCTTGAGAAAATTTAAAGAAGTGGATCTGCAATACAATCGATCCTGATCAGGCATCTCCACTTCAGTCACTTTCTCACTTACTTGAAGTGGCTTCCCTCTGTCTTTTCTACAAATATTTTCATGGCAGCTGCTCTGACGAGTTTTTTTATCACTGGTTTCTTTACTACATGAATTAAGCGTGCTTCTAGATCTGCATCTCTTTTACTGTTGAAATACCAAAAATCTACCCGCCATTTTTACCCACAAAATTTATTTTCTCGCACTTAACGCCTGTGGAAATCCCTTCCATTTACTTGCTTCTCTGATAACTACAATCTTCAAAAATTTAAATGCAGCATCAATCGCCATCATCTGGCCACATGAATTCCGTTCATCTTTTGCCTTTGCTCAATCATCATCTAGGTCCCACCCTTTTACTGTTGAAATAGCTAAATGCAACCACTATTTCTATTCAAACAGTTTTTTTTTCGCACTTCCCACCTGTGGAGCTCCTTTCCCTTTACTTACTTACCTGATAACTGCAATCTTCAAAAATATAAATGCACCGTCAATTTTTATCTTCTGTCTTTTTGAATCTCGTTCATCTTTTATCCTTTATTCAAACCTCTCTATACTAAGTTCTTTCTTTCAATTTCGTTCCATGTAAACACCCGCATAATAATGGCATTTCCGCTTTGCTTAAGAGTAGAAAGATTAAAAAAATGTACATTATTATCCCTGACTTTCATCCATAAGTTTCTGTTAGGGGTTATTATGGATGTTAAAACGTCACAGTTCTGCAGGTATTTATTGTGTAGATACAGCCCTCGAACTTTTCCCAATTCTTATTTTGCACATCCGTCAAACAGTTAAGTGCTGGGCGATCATGTCTCGAAAGTGACATTACTTACTGGGCAGAAGATTTTCCCGCAGTAGCTTGCCATTACATTCTGAGCTACATTGGTCGCTAACCAAGTCTTTAGAACCCAACCTGTACTGTTTTTTACTCACAGCTCGAAGGAGAAGATTCATACATTTTCCGGTGGATCTGAAGGAGACTACGACCAGCTTTAAGTTTGTTGTTTTTCATTTTTGGTTTTATTTTTTTCAGCTCAGTCTTATCGATTATTACATAATGTTTCCGATTATAAAAAAAAATTGGAAAAATTTCAGTATTTAAATAGTTTTAGGTGGGGGCTCAGTTTTTCATACAACGTTATAGTAAATCGACCCTCCATTTTGGAACCACTCGCGTTGGGGTCGCTTTGTTTTTTTGTTTTTTTTTGGGGACGAGTTTTTGCTCTTGTTTTTGCCTTTTTCAAGTTTTCTTCAGTTCTTACGCTGGCATCTTCCTCGGAGACTCCAAGAATGGCTTTTTTTCAAAAATTTCGCAAAGTATTCAGTTGATGAATATGCGCAAACAAAAAGTTAATTGCATAGGATCGATTTACAAATTTACAGGTGAGGATAATGTCGTACCGAGTGGTTCCAAATTGGAAGATCGATTTACTATAACGTTGTATAAAAAACTGAGTCCCCCTTAAAGTTGTTTAAATATTGAAATTTTTCAAAATTTTTTGTCAGTCAGAAAGTTTAGGGTGTAATCGACAAGATTGCACTGAAAAAAGTAAATAAAAATGAAGAACAACAAATTTAAAGGTGGTGGTAGTCTCCTTCAGGTCCACCCTTTTCCCAAGGGTGTAAGTTAATGTAACGAATTCAACTGAAATTCGAACCCAGCTCTACTGATTTCCCATTTCAAGCCGACATCCATTACATCATAACGGTAATATAAAATATATTCGGTTATATTCTTAGAAAGGGTTAATCAAGACTGCAACATCGACGTTCTGACACACGTATTTGCAAACCCATTTTTTCAAGAATTAGCCTTTAACTGCAATCCCAACAGGTTAAAATATTTTAAAAGTTCAAGTGATTGTAAAAAATAAAACTTGTTGCAATTACTACGTGTTTTGGGGAATTTAATTTTTTGTCAGATGACGTGCAAAACAACAATAAGGACGATGTCGGGGAGGACGATGTCGGGGAGGACAATTACCGTCGTTTCACAACCGAGTAAATATATTTAACATGAAATTTCAAGAACTGTTAGAGATTTTGCACTCTTATTTCAAAGGGCAAAATAAAATGAAATGTAATCTGTCTTTTAAACAATACTTTCGAATATGCCCATCTACAAAAAGATGACAACGAAAGTTACTAGTTAGACGAAGAATAGCATGTTTTGATTCGCTCCTTAGATTGTCGTTTAGCAAAAACATATGTTTATGTTTAAAAAATAGTTTTCTGTCAGTTAAGCCTGAATCCCGAGGCATCCTTCGTAAAGGAGGGAAAATCCATACAAATACGACCACTTATAAGTCCTCTTATTTAGGCTCAGATAGAAGGATCCAGTATTTAACAATTCCCTCATCAATGTAAATATATGCAGACTCAAATAGAAACGAATATTGACTTATCCCAGAATTAAGTGAACATCCAAAGAAATGCTATACATTAGTCTAACGTTTGGAGAAGTACAAAAGGGAGCGAAACGGTATCTTGTTCGGCTTCTTCTTCTTCTTCTTCGTTTTCTTCTATGAGCTTTATCCTTTCAGGACGTAGACGATCATGGCCTTCCATGTGTTTCTATTTCTGGTGGCTCTTAGCACGCCTTGTCCTGGTACACCACGCAATCCCCGTTCTGTCATCTACCCGCTCAGGCCAGTCAAGTACGTTACACGCTATTTTTCCGTTTCTCCTGGCCTGTTGGTATCAGAATCTCTAAGCCCTTCTTCCTCATTGCATGTCCCAGGAACTTTCGGTGTTTCTTCCTGATGCTCAGTATTAATTTCTTTTTCCTTTTCATCCTTTCCAAAACCTCATCATTGCTCACATGCTCGATCCATGATATCCGTAGCATATTTCTGTAAAACAACATTTCAGTTGCTTCAAGTTTTTCCTTCATCTTCGATGAGATTGTCCAGCATTCACTGTCATATTGAAGAAATGACATCACATAACAACCCAGTACTTTCATTTTTGATTTTAGCCAAATTTTCCTGTCTCTTAATACTTTACTCAGCTTCTGGAATGCGTCCTTTGCCATGCCAATTCGCCTTCGGATCTCTGTGTCGCACTTTCCGTCTTCTGTTAGAAAACTTCCCAGACCAGTGGATACTTTTGGCTGTCTGTCAACTACAATTATAAAGATAACGATTAACCAATAACTGCTTAAAGCATTGATTGTCACCGAGAGCATAGAAAACTTCCTTAACTCAAGCATTGCGAAAGAAAATTCATGAAGGAATCTATTCGTGCTCAAACAAAGCGGCGCTGGCTACCTCATCTTTTTCTATACAAATACTGGGATACAGTTTGCTTGAGCTAAAAATAGGGTACTTTATACCAAAGAATAAGATGTCTACTAATAAAGGATTTCACTTATTGCGTGAATATTTATTGGTAGAAATACCCTTCGGAGGCTCTAAACCCCCCTTTAATTTCTGCGGCCTAGCGGCCATATAGAACGCCGTATCCATCATGTTTCATCAATCTTACACCCGATTGTAAACCGTATGTTGATTGTAAACCGTATGTTGAAAGTAAAATCGAACAAAGTCATTCGCCGAGGAGAGCTCAAGCCTTCGTAGTGTCTTCTGGGAACAAAGACGAAACGAATAGTAATTGACTATTTTCAAACGATAAACCGGTTTATTTTGCAAGATGCCTATTTCTGCCAAGAATAAACGAGATCATGGAAAAAATAATCCCAAAACTGTCTATTTAGTATTTGGGACCTCAAAAGTGTCTATAATCTGATAGCTATAAATGAAAAGCCATATACGGCCTTCGAGACTAGCGACAAAATCTATTGATTCAAAGAACATCGTTTGGCGTAGCTAACCAGGTACCTATCCTTCAATAGGTGACAGACCAGATAATATCTAAAGAGAACTTGCAAGGCATCTATGCTTATATCGATAATGTAACCATTTGCGGGAAAAATCGAGTGTAGCATAACATATCTCAAATTATTCATAGCAGCTGTTAAAAGCTACAAGTTGACGCTTAACCAAGACAAATATTATTTTAGGCGTAAAAATGTAAAACTACTTGGATACATAGTCAATAAAAATAATATCAAACCCGATCCAGAATATTTGAGTCCATTACTCAGCCTACTGATCCCAAAAGATTTACTCGTTGTACGCCGTGCATTAGGAATGTTCGTACACTATGCTCAATGGATATTGTCATTTTCAGGAAAAAAAATCCACCCTCGAACAACTATATCAAAATACCTGTAATCTCCCATAGTAGAGGGGCATGGCGAAATCAGCCATTACTACGCCCGATTATACACTACCTCTAGTAGTAGAGACAGATGTCGTATAGTGTGCCAAAGCAGCCTCTTTAAGGTAGTCGGAGAAGCTGCCATATATGGTCCGGCGCCCCTGCTGTTCATCTCAGTGTTCTCGACAGGCTCCAAAGGAGAATGTGATAGGTACCGACTTGGCGGCTCGACTACAGCCACTTCCCCACCGACGAGATGTGGCCTCCCTTTGTCTGTTCTATAAATAATTTCATGGCTTCTGCTCCAACCAATTTAAGTCACTGGTGCCTCTGCAACAGGTGTTTACTCGTGCTACCACACTGTCAACTGGGTCTCACCCATTCACAGTTAGATTAACCAAATGCAGACGACAATTCTACCCCTGCAGCTTCTTATCTCGCACTTCCCGCCTGTGGAACCCGCTTTCCATATTCTTGCTTTCCTGACGGCTGCAACCTCCAGGAATTTAAATGCAATGTCAATACTCATCTATTAACCACTTGACTCTAGTTCTCTTACCACCCCGTATATCCTTTCCTTCTCTTCACCTTTGCAACTGTCATCACACCTGTATTCCAATCCTTCTCTTGCTCCTTTTCAACTGGTTCGTCTTCCTCTTCACTCTCTTCTCCTTAATCTTTTTACTCTTATGCAGCCCCCTGCACATCAGTGGCATTACCGCCTTGCTCGGGGTGATACGATTTTAAAAAAAGTCCATAGCCTTTTTCTGCAGAACCTTGTTTATATCAAAATGTAGGCATTCTGCAATAGAGAAAGAAGCCTTTACTATTGCTGAATCTCTGAATCTCTGAAAAATGGAAGCATTATTTGATAGAGCAACACTTTAAACTAATTCTTCTACTATGTACCTTGTCACTTCAGGATGTAGGCGATCATGTCCTTCCATTTTTCCCTATCCCTGGTGGCTCTGAGCACGCCTTCTCCTGTTACACCATGCAATCCTCGTTCCGTCATCCACCTGATTAGGTCCTTCAAATATGTTATCCGTTGCTTTCACCTGTCTGTTTTTCCCGCTATCTGGCCTGTTAGTATCAGATTCTTCCAAGCCCTCCTTCCTCATTGCGTGTCCCAGGAACTTCAGCTGTCTCTTCCTGATGCTCAGTATTAATTTCCTTTTTGTTTCCATCATTTCCAAGACGTCATCATTGCTCACATGTTCGATCCATGATACAGATAAAAAAAAATCAGTCGCATTCATGTTACCGCAAAAACGACCAGTAAAATAAAAAATTAGCAGATAGCTAGGTAGAGGAGGAAAGTCTCTTGTTACTCATTCGATATAACATGACACCGCGGCAAAGAAAACGCAGCTGTGGACGCCCTTTCTTGTGTATGTAGCACGTCTGCTAACAAAGACGAAATAAAGGGATTGCAGGTTTTATACGCATGGTCCACATGACGAAAATCAAAAACCTTCAGAAAACCCAAGCAACCTATGAAAAGATCGCGTTGCATTATAAAGTTCTGCTTTCATCAAAAACTCGCAACAAATGCATGTTGACAGTATTGGCAAATATTCGCGGTTTCTTTTCGCGACAACCTCTACAATGGTCATAAAAACACTTTGCTATTCGCATATATTCATTCGGACAGAGGGGCTTAATGTATGACCGATTGTGTGTGGTGATTCCTATAAGAGCAAGAAGTAGAACAACACCCTATAAGCCTCAGGGCAATGGCCATTGTGAAAAGTATACTTGAATAATATGCAAAACTGTTGAATTAGCAACTGCTGATAACAAGATAGCTGCAGAGAATTGGGAACAATTACTACCAGAGGTCCTGCATACTATTAGAAAGTTGCTATGCACAGTCACTAACTGAAAGAAGTCTCGTCTCGGAATAAAAGCTCAACCTACGGGAAATTTTTCGAATCTACGTAAATAACTATCTTTGCTATGAAAGTGTATCATAATGTCAACAAATTTAAACATACAATGTTACGGAAACTCTCGAACAATAACGAAATTAAACTTCGACTAAACTATGGAGTCTTTCTAGCTCTCTGTCTCTCTCTTTATATATATATATATATATATATAAATAGATAGATAGATAGATAGATAGATAGATAGATAGATAGATAGATAGATAGATAGATAGATTCCATATTCTAATCAGAATTGCCTGACGAGGTGCTAATAAGATAGTACCGAAACACAACGCTTTTTGTGCTGCAGTAAGCAATGTTTTTATTATATTTGCAATAACAATATTACTATATACATTCATATATAAGCACAACGAGTTTGTCACTTTAACTGAGCAGGTTTATGCTGACTTCGAAGTCCCGTGAAAAGACCGTTACGATACTCTCACTCATCAGTGCTGCTGATATATATATATATATATATATATATATATATAGTGTATCGAGGCAGCAAATAATTTTGTAAACATATATTGTTAAATATAAGAGACAATGAATGTCTATTATGTTTTATCATGAGCCGTTCTAAACGTCGTATTTTGGCTTTAATTTCAGTTGAAAATAAAGACAAAAATTCTCCAACATTTAATAAAAAATTATCCAAATGTTGGAGAATTTTTGTCTTTATTTTCAACTGAAATTAAAGCCAAAATACGACGTTTAGAACGGCTCATGATTAAACATAATAGACATTCATTGTCTCATATTTAACAGTATATGTTTAGAAAAAAATACATACATATAGTTTATTTGTCCAGTAACAGTATTATCGAAAATTAAATTTTATTTTCTTTTTTATTGAAAAAATAAAGCAAGTCTGGTTGTGAGAAAGAATTAAGGGTAGAAATAATTGATAAAAAATTTTCACTATAATCTAAATATAATTTCTTGAATGTTCTTCACTTGAAATAAAGAGTGGCTGTCTTTCCGTATTATGCAAGGCACTGATAATAAGTTTGATTTCGACAGATTCTCCCAGAAATTATTTTCATCTACCAACTACTGCATGTTTCAAGTTCATGAAATTCCTCTGATGTCTTTCAGAAATTAGCATGATTTGAAGAATATAGTAACTAATGTCTGGAGGAAAAATACACTTCACACAAACGCATATGCAAAATAAGGACGGGAATAATCCAAAACTTATACTGGCAGAAAACCTTTGATTTCTCAGCCCTCCATGACGTTCGTGTTAAGCGGTGTGCTTAGCCAAACGCTTTTCCATTGATTTTGCATACTCCCCCCGTTCACTTCGTGACTTGATTATCACTGTTTTGATGCTGCCCCGAAAAACTATGACTCTGGGGACGTCATTACCGAAATATCAACAACTTCAACTCAGCGAGATGTCACTGGACCAAAGAACCAATATGAAAAAAAAATTTTCATTAAAATATAAAATGATAAAAACTTCCTTTAAAAACCCGTAAAATTCTGCCTCAATACATCACGACCGGAGGTTTTTCTCAAAACTTTACTCTCGACACCCAAATAATGAATAAATAAATAAAAGATCATGGTTGATACACTGGAAAACTATTACCGAACTTTATTTTTAAAAACTTTATTTTTAAATAATAAAAAAGCTGCAAGAAGTTGAGTACTTTTTATAAGAAGTAAGGTCATTCAGTTAAATGCCATACGTGAAACACGCTCGGGCGATCATGTCTCGAAAGAGACATGACTGACTGGTGAGAAGATTATCCCGCAGTAGGTTGCCATGGCTTTCTGCGGTAGACTGGTTGCCAGCCAAGGCTATAGAACCCTAATCTGTCCTGTTATTTAACCCATAACTGGAAGGAAGAGACGGATTAATACCTTTCCCAAGGGTATTTGCGCGTAAGTGAATGCAATGAATTCAACTGGAATTCGAACTCGGCTCCCCGATTTCTCGTCGATATCCACTGGACCACAACGCCCATCCATGAATAAGAAGTAAGGTTCGTGTTTAAATAATAAATATGAGAAGATTTATAATAAGACTGTTGCAATGTATAAATATCGTAGAAAGCTACGAGATTTTCCTTTTGGCACAGTGCCTGGGGTTCGCACTATTTGTGTGTGTATTTCATTTGCATACGACGCTGCACCTCCCTGAACCTGAGGGTTTGACTCCCTTAGTTGCTCCATCGCTTCTTCTGAATATTCTGGATGGTCTGCGTCGCTCTTCTGCTTGTTTTTCTGGTGTCATCTTTAATGTTTTAGACAAACATCTCCATTCGTCTTTCTCTTCTGGATTCGTCTTTCTTTTCTGGATCTTATAACTTATTTCCCCTTTCCTCCATGTTATGTTCTGTTTTGGCTTCCTTATTCTCTGTCTTCTCTTGTTTTTCGTTTCGCATTTCTATATCTTCAGGCTCGAACCTGGTTCTAAATGGACCAGCGTGAGTTAATAGTGGTTGCTCATTTTTTTTTAATATATCCGTATTCTGTTGTTTTTGTAAGACGAACCTTGATGTTTCGGGCTCGGCAACCTTTTTTGTACCAGACTTTCATCTATCTATCTTTAATCTATGTAAAATTAAAATATAGTTTAAGGTATGCTGTGACGAACAACATGGTTATTGTGGCTCTAATTTGCCTGCTCATTAAAGATGATGGTCTTTGTTTTCTGTCCGCAAGAGGAATTGTTCAATAGCTTAAAAGTAACCTAAAGAGATATGTCTCATTACAAGGTGAAAACGTGTTTAGTCCCATTTTTACTGTCTGAAGCACCCTTTCCACTATACCATTCGATTGTGGGTGATATGGTGGCGTTATATATGATCAGTCAGTTAAGTGCAATACATGATACATACTTGGGAGATCATGTCTCGAAAGCGATATGGCTGACTGGGAAGAAGATTATCCCGCAGTAGGTTACCATTACTCTCTGCGGTAGACTAGTTGCCAGCCAAGGCTATAGAACCCAATCTGTCGTGTTATTTAATTCATAACTGGGGAAAAGTGACGGATTAATACCTTTTCCAAAGGTATTTGCGCGTAAGTGAATGCAAAGAATTCAACTGGAATTCGAACTCGGCTCCTCGATTTGTCATTCCGAGCCGATATCCACTGCACCACAACGCACGTTTTATATGGTAGACATCCTATTTTTTTTAACCAAGACACTAAATTTTCATCGGAGAATTCCGGTGCGTTGTCGTTGTCAATGATCTTCGGTACACAGTTTTGTGCAAATATAGTTCTCAAAATTTGTTTCACAGTGATAGCGTTTTTATCTCTCACCTTTATTACTTCCGGTCAGCTGGGGAATGAATCTACTAAGATTTCCACGCATTGTATAAGTATATCATCAGAATTTTTACGTTCCTCTCCGTTTTCATTCATAAGGAATTGTGCTTTTATACATAATGTCAAAATCAAACGCCATAATTTTTATGGTCGACCTTAAAAGTCTGATGACGTTACTTTTGGTAACTCCTTTTACGGACTGAAAAAAAAAAATTCCAAGGGCTTCTGATCTGATTTTAACAGGAACCTTTTACCCAACAAGAGATTCTGTGCTCTCTCCGTAGTCCAGACTATGGCCAATGCTTCCTTTTCTATATTAGAATAACTATTATTTGTCTATATTTCAGAGATGATGTAGTATTTACATTATTCGGACAATTGTCCTCATCTTTGTTACCATTTCCACGACATTTCAGCAGTTGTACGCTCCGGCCTTCTTCAGGTGCTAGGAATTTTGAACCGAACCCTTTATTACAATCACTGGGGTATACCATCGTCATTCCTTGCGTGAAGCCGCGATTGGAAGTCATGAGTTAGCTCCCTCTAACTCTGCAAGTTACTTGTTCACCACTGCTGTAGCCTGGTATTGAACTTCCAACTCTAAGTGTCAAGTCAGGAACTAACCAACGTCTTTATTCACTGTGCCGTGTGTCCTTAAGAACCTAAGGAAGGCCGGAGCGTAGAATGCCCGAAACGTTGTATAAATTGCAACAGAGACGAGGACAATAGTCCTGATAATGTAAATACTGTAGAATATTTATATTCTACTGACGACAATTTTCGTGAAACGTTCATGGTCGGGTGACCCTCGTGTGATACAACAGCCGCTATGGCATGTTCATTTGTGTCAGTCGTTAAAATAACATCTTTCCTCGGGTCGAAAACTTTTATTATCGGCTTACTTGTGAAAGCCTTTTTTAATGCTTTGAAAGCATTCTTTTTCTTCTGCCTCCTTGTGAATTCTATTTTTTTCAACGTATTTTTGCTTCTACGTCCATTTCAATTCTACGTTTTTTATGTATTTTCGCAAATTGTTCAATAAGTTTTCTATATCTAAGAAAATATCTGCCGTAGAAATTAATTAATTCTAAGAAAGATCCTAATTCTTTCTTGTTCGTGGGCTTCGCTACATTCGCAATTTTGTTTGTTAACCTCTTGTTAAGGGGTATTTCTTTTCTAGATATATGATATCCTTGATAAGATATTTTTTCAGTCTAGCTTGCATGTGCCTGCCTGATTTAATCTCCGTAGAACTTGTTCTGTTTTAAGCTTTAATTCGTCCTTGGTGTGAGTTCCCACGCATATATCATCTTGATACATTATTATGTTTTCTACTTTTCCTAATAAGATCTTCGAGATAGCTTTCTGAATAATATGACTTGCCGTTTTAATTTCAAACGGTAGGTGAGGGCATTCGCCGCCATCTCACTAAGGAAGGTGTAACACAAGGTCGATTTATGTGGGATTCCGAGCCCGTAGGCTCGGCCAGAAATATCCCGTAAACACAGCTTAAGGCTGGTCGGACTCTTGTTTTATGAACACAAGCGGGACTCTACTCTTCGGCGGAGCCTTGCTTGGGTACCTCTCTACTCGGACACAGAGAGGTGAAAAAAAGTGACTGCTCTGGTCTGATAGCTCAGACCGTGAGCAATCCTCATTGGCGAGGTGAGTTCCATATTAATAATCCGAACGGTGTATTTATTGTAGTAACCTCCTTAAATTGGTTATCTATTTCAATTTGGTTATATGCTGATTTTAAGTCAATTCTTGCAAAATTTATGTTTGATAATTCATGACTCGTGCTTTCGATACTTTTTTTTTTTAAACATTTCACCTCAAACAAGGCAGTTTTACTGCTATAAGTGCGCAGGGGGTTACATAGGAGGAGAGTGATGAGAAAGAGGAGCAGGCTACAGGGGGTATTAAGAAGAGGATAAAAGAAGGATATCACTGGTGTGATGGAGGGGGTGGAGTGAATGAAGAAAAGAGCTTGAGAGAAAGAATGCGAGTCAGTGAAATAGGAGATGACTATTGACCTTACATTTAAATTTTTGGAGATTGTAACTGTCAGGGAAGCAAGTATACGGAAAGGAATTCCACAGGCGGGAAGTGCGAGAAAAGAAGCTGGTAGAGTAGAAATCGCAGTTAAATTTTATCGGTTTCACTGTAAAAGTTGCTACTCTAGTAGCTCGAGTAAATTCATGCATAGGGGGCACCAGTGAGATAAGATTATTGGAGCAGAAGCTGTAGTAGAGGAAATGAATGCGAACATCTCTGATGATTTACTCAAATATTGTAATCACTGCATACGCTAATGTCTCTGTCGGCCTAATCGCTCCGCCATTAGTGATCTTTTCCAAAATGCCCTACTGAATCATTCTTCTTAACTTTGCCATTACTACGGGTAAATTATGTATCGGCAGTTTACTTGATTCGATATATCTGGGATGAGGATTCTCGATCAAGCAAATGCTCGCTATATAATCCTTTAATAATTCGTATTTTTGATCGTCAGATTCCATCGAATTAATTTAGATCTGTTGACTCTTAACACGTCTATTTCTAGCAATTTGGGGTCTTTCGTACATTCTACCAATATTATGGGGATGGTTTCGAAACGATTCGTTGTTTTGAATGTTTCTTTCGAACATGCTTTCCCATGTGCTGTCAAAAATTCATTGGAATTAGCGTAACGTCACTGTCGGCATCTACCTGCATCTGAAAATATTTCCCATTTATTTTTACTCTTTCCCTGGTTTTCGTCGGTGTATTTACGGTGAATATTTCTGCCTTTTCTGTAACAATTAGGGTGTTTTTAATTTCTTCAAATTTTTTTTTTGTGTTTACATACCTTATAAAAGTGATCTTTTTTTTTTGCAGATTAAGCATGTTTTACCGAAAGCTGAGCATTTCTTTTTTCTACAGTACTTGTGTGGTAGGAGGGGTTTCCACTGTAGCTAAAGGGACGGTCAACCGTGTCTTGTACAAGACCAATTCACAAACATTGCCGACAATCCTCACAACTTAGGTTTTTTTTAGAATTATCATCAGAAGGTTATCAGAAATTGGATTTGTGGAAGAATAAAAGTATACCTTTTGTATGCTTAAATAGAAATGGAAAAGAATAACATGAATTGGTAGAAGTTAAACATTCAGTAAGAAACAGTAGTAAGAAGTTAAGGGTATCAAGAGTTCGTTGTAGTAAATTGTGTGTATGTATGTATGAGCGTTATAGGTAGGTAGGAGTGTCTTTGAAGTAATCACCCAGTCTTAAAGGGTTCCGTGCGGTTATCAAGTATAAAAAGAGACAGACAGGTGAACGATGAAGAGAAAATGAGGTGAGAGAGAAAGATAGAGATGATAATAATGATCGCTTGACATGTGTCAAGGGACGTGCTAATACGGTAGTCGTTTTCTCTCTAGCGACAGGCGAACTTGCCCCGTCTTTTATTTCTTTTGTAGGGCTCGAAAAGGTCATTTGGGAGTTCACTCCTGGATGTGATTCTGGCTTTTCCATTGGATGAAAAACATTTCGCATCAGAGTATTAAATTTCATTTTGTTTTGGATTCACTTTTGTGTGTGTGTTAAATAAACTTTGTAAATTCGAGTCTTTTTTAATTTCTAAGAAAATCAATGAGTCAGTGCTTAGCATTTGAATTTTAAATCTAGATCTTGTTTTGTTTACTACACTTGTATCGAACTTTATATTTCTTTGTGCCATACTTTTCTCTCTCGTCCCGCTGTTGGTTGAACTGCTTTATCAATTCTAGCTGCTGCACGAATTATATACGGGTTTCTAAGTTCAAATCAACACCTTGCAGTCTTTTCAATATCTTGTGTTTAAATGAGGGGTCATGTATGCCTTTTATTAAGCGTAACTTGATCAGTTCACCTTCTGCGGTCATTCTACCACAACCACGTTTTTAGAATTCGCTGTGCTTGGTTTTTTCTTTTAATCGGTGTAAAAATTGTATGATAGACTCATTCGATTGTTACATCGTCTCAAAAAACATTGTTCTTTCCGCGATGACTAATCTCTGGACTAATATTCTTTTTTATTATTTCGACGATTTCTTCGAAGGGTAGATCTTCTAAGTTTTCGGGTATGCCATCGTCTAAACTTTCTTTACGGTTTCACATCCTGCTGTTGTGAGGAACATACCCTAATCTAATGTTGTTCTCCTTCATTTCATCTGTCTCTTAGTTATAATATTTTATCCTGGCCATCACTGCAAAGCATCTTATTTACGTCTCCCTTCATGCTCCGGATCGTCGGGCGTGGTCAAACATAGATTCGGCGATGCCATTGTTGTGATGTGCAAATCTTGTAGGAAGCTATTTCTTCTTTCACAGCTATTTCTCCTTTCACAGGTTCGCTCTATTTATGCGTGTATCTCATTTGCACACTACGCTACACAAACTTACATTAGTTCAAAAACACTTTCGTTGATGTCAATTTTAATCGCAAATAGTAATTTCCATTCACTTCGGAGTCTTTCATTTTCTTGCAAAGATTTCAACCTTCATCATTTGCGGGCTAAGAACCGAACAAAATATTTATTTTATACACTCCTATAAGATACGTTAAAAAGAACTGCTGGAATTACTAGATAACCATGACATATTTGGGAAGGTTGTTGGTTGGTTGTTTTTGTTTTATGTCATATCAACCTCGGCGGGTCATTTATTGCCAACTAAATTTTTTTTTTATTTGCTGGTAATACCTTTTTCTTTTCAACAATTTATTGTTGTTTTTTTTTAAAATAAGTTTTTGTGTCTAGTAATACTTTTTTCTTTTTGAGTACCAAGATTACTTGGAATTTGTTTTTAAGGCCATGGTCCCAAAGTCCTACCTTGTTATTTAACCCATAACTTGAGGGAATGGACGGATTAATATCTTTCCCAAGGGTACCAGTGCTTAAGTGAATGCAGGGTATTCAGGGTATTCGAACTCGGCTCACCGATTTCTCTTTCCGAGCCGATATCCACTGCACCACAACGCACATCCGTCACTTACAGTACCTGGTATTCCCAAGCGGTCACCCATCTAAGTAATGACCAGGCTCAACGTTGCTTACCTTCGGTGATCGAGCGAGAACCGGTGTAATCAACGTGATATGGTCGTAAGCATTTGGGAATGATATTAAAATAATCCACAACATATACCGAGAGCACAAAAAAGACAAAATCGAAAAGAGGATCTGCAACGTAATTGATCCTGACTTGGCAGCTCGCCGACGGAGTGTGGCTTCCCTCTGTCTTTTCTGCAACATTGGAGTAGATAGACTAAACTATTGGACTAGATAGACTAAACTATCGCCTGGTTCACACTCCACCCACATCTATTGAACAGGTGAAGAGGCTCATCCCTTGTTTCCTGTTTAGGATGCGGTTTCCGGTTTTCTCTTTTCTAATCTTCTCACTTTGTTTTTTTTTTTTTCAATTGGAGTAGATAGACTAAACTATCGCCCGGTTCACACTCCACCCACATCTATTGAACAGGGGAAGAGGCTCATCCCTTGTTCCCTGTTTTGAATGCGGTTTCCGGTTTTCTCTTTTCTAATCTTCTCACTCTTATGTCGCCCCCTGCACATCAGTGGCGTTACCGCCTTGCTTGGGGTGATATGATTAAAAATATATATATATTTTTTTCGAGCTTTTGCTCTGATGAGCTTCTTTCCCTGGTGCACCAAACACATGAACTTCACCCTTTTACCATCAAAATAATCAAAAGTAAACTCCAGTTCTACTCTAATAGTTTCTTTTCCCGCACTTCCCCTGTGTGGAACTCCTTTCCGTATACTTGATTTACTGATAGCTACAATCTCCAAAAGTTTAAATGCAATGTTATTTACCATACGCTACTTCCCTAAATTCTATCCCCCTCCCTAAATCTCATATACCTTTCAAATCCTATCCACCTCTCTTCCTTTCTTCGGTATCCCCTGTACCTTTTTTTTAACCCACTGAGCACCAGTGGCAGTCCTGCCTTGCTTGGGGTGAAATGATTATAAAAAATCACCTTACATACTGATAGAAGATAAATTCAGCAAATAAACAGACATCGAAAAGGTATTAATAAGTTGTCTTCTTGCTTTACACAATTCTGAGGGAATTACAAGTCTTACCGGGATTCATTATTCGCGGCTGCAATCTTAACAGCACAAGATATGGTTGTTAGCGAAAGGAAGAGACCAACAAATTAGAGATACCAAAATTAAACATGCAAATACCGGTGAAAAGTTTTTAGAGAGGTCGAAAAGCATGACATCGAAACCAGAATAGCGAAAAATGCTTTCTAAAGCTCAGTAAAGTATTAAGAAACAGGAAAATTAATTAGAAGCAAAGAAAAGTGCATTTAAATTTTACGTACTATCAGCCTTCCTATATGGAAGGGATGGTGGACAATCCACTCACAGATAATGAGATCTGGAATCTGGTTCTGCAGGAGGATGCTGGGAATATCATGGGCCGAATATGAGAAGTTTTAAGCGAAAAGGAAAACTGAACGCCAGGAAGAGACGATTGAGGTTTCTGTAGTAAATAATAAGGAAAAAAGGCTGGAAAAATTTGATACTCACATGAAAGATTGAAGGCAAGAGGAAAAGAGGAAAACCACGCATAGCCCAACTAAATGAGCACTTCGACGTGTTGTAATGGCTAACAAGCTTTCTTCTAGAACAACTACTGAATGGTGAGTTCGATCCGTACCGGATGCCCCACACTTTCGGCTTTGTGCCACATTTAAGCTGCGTCATTTGGGGACTTCGACTGCATGCCGAATCCTGTCAAATAGTTACGATATATCCAAAGTAGCAGCCCGAGTGCCACCGTCCTTACCTAAAGCTTGAAAGACTTTTTTCTTAACACATCAGCAGTTGACCTAGAGAAGCGAAAGCCATATTGTTTATCTGAAAAAATGTCCTTGTGATGTGAGATGCTTAACAATTTCCGAGTTGATTAGAGCCTCTAGTGTAGGGCATATATTTACTAAGCTTGGTTTTACCTGTTTGAAAACTTTAAAATAGATTAGCAAATAACGATCTAAGGTCATTGCGCAAACGAATCGTAGTGAGAAAACATCGGAAAATTGTTCAAGGGATGGTATCTACGATACACATACAAAAAGAAACTAAGGATTATAAAGTTTCAGGCCATGTCTTCATCTTCTTCTATGACCCATCTTCATTCAAGACGTTGATAACCATGGCTCTCCACAATTTCCTGTATATTGAAACTCTAAGTAAAAGTTATGTTATCTCTCCTAAACTTTGTTCCAACATTCATTTAGATAAGTTGATTTTCAAAGAGTATCTTAGATGTGACAAGGCGGAATGTATGGAGTATCTAGTGAGCATCAAACTCACTACTCAGTTGTAATTATCCTAGCAAGACAAGCTTGCTAAACATTACACCACAACTAGGTGACCAAATGATTTCCTAGGCGTAGCTGAGATGTGACATAAGGCGGAAAGTGTGCAACTCCCAGTCAGGATCGAACCCACTAATCACGAATCCACTACTCAATTGTAATTAATCCAGCTAGACAATCTTGCTGACCATTACACTACGTCAAATATTTCCATTTTCTTTTTGCTTCTTTTTTACAATGTTTTCTCTCCATTCCTAGTCAAATACAATATTTTAATTTTCATCATTTATCAATATATAGAAATATTGTGCCCCTGAACTCTCCTCTATCCTTTCTAAGCTCTACAATCTCTGCCTATCTTCCTCCTGCTTTCCTGCCTGTTGGAAGTCTTCTTCTATGGTTCCAATATTCAAAAACACTGGTGAACCATCGGACCCCACAAATTACCGCCCCATCAGCCTTCTTCTGATCTTCGGCAAAGTGTTCGAAGCCATTATCAATGCCGAGGTCGTTCAGCATCTCACAGCCCACGGGCTCCTCTCGGACAAACAGTATGGCTTCCGCTTCACCAGGTCCACTGCTGACATGCTAACGACCATCACCGAGTATATATACCAGGCTCTCGACAAGAATGGTGAAGCCCGAACCGTCGCCTTGGATATCTCTAAAGCATTCGACAGAGTATGGTATGCCGGCCTTCTACGGAAACTGCGAAACCATGGCATAACTGGACTTTTGTTGGACTTAATGCGGTCATTCCTCTCTAACCGCACACTGAAGGTGGTATTAAACGGACATACCTCCCAGAACTACCCTACAAATGCGGGTGTACCCCAAGGCTCTATCCTAGGTCCTACGCTCTTTCAATGATCTCCCCGATACCATAAGATCACAAGTAGGCATGTACGCCGATGATACCACAGTTTACTTTCGCCTCGATCAAAAATCTGGTGTAGGTGACAAGGCGACCTTCGCTGCTGAGCTTGAGAAGGCTCTCCAATCCGTGGTGGATTGGGGTAAGAAATGGCTCGTAAAATTCAATTCTTCCAAAACGAAGCTGCTGTCAATTAACCACCACAGACAACCGCACCTCCCTCCCATTAGCACGGAACAGGCTTGCCTCCCAGAGAGTAAATCACTACGCCTGCTTGGCCTGACACTCTCAGCGGACCTCAAGTGGAATGACTACGTCGAATCCATTGCTAAATCCGCAGCTATGAAAGTCGGCTCTCTGTGCAGGGCCCGGAAATTATATAAATCCATCATCCGCCCGTGTATTGAGTACTGCTGCCACATCTGGTCGGGTGTCCCTTCTATTCTCCTCGGGGTTCTTGACAAAATACAGCGAAGAATCTGTAATGTGATTGATACCGACTTGGCTGCCCGCCTGCAGTATCTCTCTCACCGGCGTGACGTGGCTTCCCTGTGCCTCTTCTATAAATACTTTCATGGCTTCTGCTCTGACGAACTTAAATCACTGGTGCCCCCTAGATGTGAATTTGCACGAGATACTAGATTGGCAACTCGGTCCCACCCTTTTACAGTGAAACCGATGAAATGTAACCGCAATTTCTACTCCAACAGCTTCTTTCCTCGCACTTCCCGCCTGTGGAATTCCCTACCTCATGCTTGCTTCCCCGACGGCTACAACCTCCAGGAGCTTAAATGTAAGGTCAATAGACACCTCCTAACACACTAACTCACACCCACTCTCTCTAACTCTCTCCCTATGTACATCCTAAGTCGTCTATCACCCTCCTTCTGACATTTCCTATATCCAATCCCGCTATGTAACCCCCTGCGCTATAGTGGCAGTGGAATGCCTTGCTTGGGGTGACACGATTAAAAAAAAAAAATAGAATCATGTCAAAAAAAGAAAGTGTAATAGTTTAATTAACATCTTAACATGTAATACAGGGTATGTCCAGTTTAATTAACATCTTAACATGTAATACAGGGTATGTCCAGTTAAACTTTCTCTTGCAAAATACGTTTTGAAACGGGAGTCATGGTTGGCTGATTTTGTTTAGCGCATACCAAACTCTATTGGTTATTTAATCCCGAAATCTAAATATTTTGAACATAATTTTTTGGCTACAACTAAATATATTTTAAATGCAATTGCATGCTTTACAGATAAAATGTATTGTTGGTGTTGTCCGGACCTACCCATTAACATAGTAATGGACTTACTCAACCCGCATAAATACCATATGACTAGTAGTCATAGGAAGAGCACCAGTCTGGTGTGAGTTAAACACCCGTAGAGTGACTACCGAACAGAGACTTTGATATCCAACATCACTTGCTCGTCAGCTAGACGAACAAGCTGGCATATTGTACCTTTACCCGTTATTTTGTTAATACAATTGTTTACACTAATCCCATGTTCCTGTTTTTATTTGTGACCCCTTAAACAGGATTACAACAGTTGGTAATTTCACTATAAATAGGTATTGTGGATAATTTTACTATAAATAGGTATTGTTGCTAATTTTATTAAAAATAAGTGTTGCTGGTATTTTTTATATAAAAATGTATTTCTTTTACTTTCATAATGTTTTGCTTTTGCTTGTGGTTTCATTATTTACCCATAGTTTGGACCCTATCAGGTGCTACCATACCATGTTAAGATGGACCTGGGAACAACAGCAATTGAGACGTGGTTTCACGCTCATCAAAATCTTCAATATACCGATTAGCGGCCTTGATGTAGTTTATCATCATACCCAGGAGTCCAGAAATTATGAGCCATGTAATGGGTAAACATCCGATTCATTTCTATCCTTTAATATCGGGAAATTTAAATATTTTAAATGAAATAAATATTTACGACATTGAGATTTTAGTGGATAATATGGTACTAATTTTAAAAAAGAATTTACGTAAGATGGCTCTATTACGGGGTCGTATTATAATCAAGGGCGTAATTTATTCCCTGTTTGCAACTTCAAAACACGGTGTTATTGTCAAGTCGTAGTATACACAAAAATACGCTATTCAAAATTTAATGGTTGAGCAATAGGATAAAAATGAGGACGAACAAAATATAGAACCTCTTTGTCGAGATTCAATCGGTCGTCCCCAACCGGGTAGATTGTGTTTATTGAGAAAAGCAGGAAAAAAGAACTAACGAGTCGAATTCGCCTTTGTTGTTGCTTTGATATTAACTGATTTCATACAGATTTATTAGTGATCGATCATCCTGAACTATTCGCTGTCATTATTAATTATCAAAGCGGGATCATGTCTCTCCACAACATCCTTACCTAAATCACTGCTGATTCTTTTAGTTACGTGTCATACGTGATACACGCCTGGCCAATCATGCCTCTCCACAACTTCCTCGCTTAATTTCCTTTTGACTTTGAGTTAAGTAACATACATGATACACGCTTGGGTGATCATGTCTCTTTCGATCAATGACTGACTAAGGTGAAGATTTTCCTGCAGTAGTTTACCATTTCTTTCTGCGGTAGACTGTTTGCCAACAATATAATTTGTTCTGCTATTCAAACCATAGCTGGAGGGATATATATATATATATATATATATATATATATATATATATAGAGAGAGAGAGAGAGAGAGAGAGTAAAACATTTCGAAGTTTATTTTTTTAATAATCATATCACCCCAAGCAAGGCATTTTACTGCCACTGTTGCGCAGGGGGTTACATAGGAGGAAAGTTATGGGAAAGAGTGACAGGTTATAGCATATGTCAGGAGGTGGGTAAGAGAAGGATGAGAATACTGAAGAGAGTGTAGACGGAGAAAGCAGCATGAGAGTGAGGATGCAGGTTAGTGAGATAGGAGATGACTATTGACTTTACATTAAAAATTCTTGGAGAACGTAGCTGCCGAGGAAGCAAGTAAACGGAAGGGAATTCCCAGGCGGGATGTGAGAGAAAAGAAGCTGTTGGAGTAGAATTTGCGTTTACATTTTATTGGTTTCACATTAAAAGGGTGGGACTTAGTTGCTAATCTTGTAGCTCGAGTAAATTCTTATATAGGGGGCACTAAAGAGCTAAAAGTTCATCGGAGCAGAAGCCGTGAAAGTATTTGTAGTAGAGACACAGGTAAGCTACATTGCGCAGGTGAGAAAGTGACTGTATCTGAGCTGCCAAGTCGGAATCGATCACATTACAGATTCTCCAATGCATTTTGTCAAGGACCCCTAAGTGGATAGCAGGAGCACCCGACCAGATATGGCAGCAGTATTCAATGCACGGGCGGATGGTAGATTAATGTATGTGCAGGATTGACTCAGACAGGATAAACTTCCTGGCCCTACACAGAGAACCGACCTTCTTAGCAGCGGATTTAGCTATGGATTACATATAGTCATTCCACTTGAGGTCTGTTGTGAGAGTTAATCCGAGGAGGCGCAGTGTTTCGCTTTCAGGGAGACTAGATTGTTCAAGCTAATGGGGATTAGGAGCGATTGTCTGTGATGGTTAATAGATAGCAGCTTCGTTTTGGAAGCATTAAAATTCACGAGCCATTTCTTACTTCAGTTCGCCACGGATCGGAGGTCCTTTTCAAGCTCGGCAGCGAGATTTGCTTTGTCAGCCTCAGCAGATTTTTGATCGAGGCGAGAGTAAACCGTAGTGTCGTCAGCGTATATGCATACTTAGGATCTTATTATATCGGGAAGATCGTTAATGTAGATAAGGAAAGACATAGGACCTAGAATAGAGCCTTGAGGGACACCCTCGTGTTCGTATGATAGTACTGGGAGGTATGTCCGTTCAATACTACCTTCATTGTGCGATACGTTTGCGCGTAAGTGAATGCAACGAATTGAACTGGAATTCGAACTCGGCTCTCCGATTTCTCATTCCGATCCAATATTCAATGCACCGCATAGCACATCTAATTTGAACGGTTAGTTAAGTGCCATACGTGATACACGCTTGGGAGATCATGTCTCGAAAGAGACATGACTGACTGGGCAGAAGATTATCCCACAGTATGTTACCATTACTTTCTTCAGTAGACTGGTTGCCAGCCAAGACTATAGAATCTGTTCTGTTATTTAACTCATAACTGGAGGGGAGAGTCGGATTAATACCTTTTCCAAGGGTATTTGTGCGTAAGTGTAAGCATGGAACTCAACTGGAACTCGAACTCAGCTCCCCGATTTCTCGTTCCGAGCCGATAACTACTGCACCACAACCGATTGTAGTCAACGCAATCTTGTCTACTACACAGACAACAGCTATTTCTCGATATTTACTGAGATTGTTTACAGTTGCTTCTGTTTGAATATAAACTCGAGACGGACAAATTGGGCAGAATGAGTGGTGTTTAGAATTGTGCATAGCAAAGGGGATTTCGCTTGGATATTATGGCGATGTGGGCATTAGCAACCTTGGCATAAACGTGAATTAATTTACACGATTCTGTTTTTTTTTTCTAGTATGCGTTAATCTATCCCAGTCTCTTCCTTTCCGCTATATCACAGACACAAACATATGAACACATACATACATACATACACACGCACATGTGCACACACACACACACACACATCCATACACTATACATTTTTTCTGCTTCCAGTTGTCCTGGGTATGACGGTAAACTGCATCCGGCAGCAAGGCCTCTTATTTGGAGGTTGTGAGGAGCGTGGAACCACCTCTTAATTGCTGTTGTTCCTAGGTCCACCCTGCCATAGAGTGGTAGAACCTGTCAGGCTCCCAGTTATGGGTAAATAGTTAACCCGCAAACTGGGGTCAAAATACTATGAAAGTATAAAAATAGACTTTTATAGAATTATATATATTTATGAAGGAAAAATATTACCAACAATACATTTTGAAAGGAAAAAAACAATTTTGCCATAATACATTTTTGATGGAAAAAATTATTACCAGCAATACATTTTTGAATACATAACTAGAAATTTTCTAAAATAAAAAAAAATTCTCATCAAAATTTGAGTAAATCATTCTTTTCACTGTAAGCAAACATTTAAAAAATACCTTAAAACTCCACCAATTTGGCATTAAATAACCCACAGAGGTGTTGATATGCCGATAAACAAAACTCAGACTCAAACTCTGATTCCGGTCATCTTCCTAAAGAAATGTCATGTGGAGCTGGTTCTAGTCATCTTCCAAATTCTACGACTATTGCCTCACTCTTTCCTGCTTTTCTCTGTAGTTTTTGAACTCTGGTGAGATCTCTGATTTATCTAACCACCCCCACCCCTATTAGACTCTTACTTCTCATTTTTTTTATTCCAAGTCTATAATCAATGCTGAAATAGGCATCTCACATTTTACAACCTTCTCTCTAGAAAACAATATGGTTTCCACTTTGTCAGGTCAATCGCTGATGTACTAACGTCATCACTATATATATATACCAGGCTTTTGATAAAAATTGTTTATATCTACCTACTATAAAAAAGGCTTATTTTAAAGTATACTATATTTATGAGTAAAAGTGCTCAATACCAGGGACAGAGCGTGTATAACACAAAAGTGGAAAAACCGTGTGGCAAGAGCCTGTTTTATACTGGAACGCATCATAATCTTCAAGGCTGGAGTATCCCCAAACAGTGCGGACCGAACTTATCTATCTATCTATCTATCTATCTATCTATCTATCTATCTATCTATCTATCTATCTATTTGCACGCAACACACACAGGTCCCATTGATAGGCGATAGACATATTGCTATTTTAAAGGTAAAATAACTTCAGCTCCACTTTTCTTTGTATTATATACAATATTGTGTGTGTGTGTATATATATATATATATATACAAAAAAATAAGAACGAAGAAAATAATTGCAACGGGAAGGTTAATTTAAAACAGTGGTCAATATAAAAATAGAGCAATGATTATTTATCAATAATTGTTACGTCAGAACAGTTGAGAACTACAAATTACTACAAAATTGTACATTTTGTTTCGACATTGAAAGAATAGTGTCTCATCGGGTGTGTTAACAATGATGTTAATAAACGTATTATTGTAAAAAAATTATTACTGTCATTGTTAACTACCTCATGAGATATTGTTTTTTCATGTCGAAACAAAATGTACAATTTTGTAGTAGTTTGTTGTTCGCATGTTCTAACGTAATAATTAATATAATTAATATATATATATATAACAGTAGCTACTCTGACATGTACGCACCGCTAATTCAGTAATGGATTTACCGCTATTGGGCGGATATAATGACAATATACACGCTAAAAAGTCTGCCTTCTTCTACCGAACGCCAATTCGGTCGGGTTTCAATCCTGGGTTAAAAGCAATCGGAGTCTAACCTTACTGATGAGCTGTGATACAGCGAAACAGATCTGTCTGCAGCTGACTATATATATATATATATATATATATATATATATATATATATGTTAGTGTATATACTTCTATGATTGATTGTTGCGATGGTACATGGTACATTTGAATCTCGCCTAAGCATGGCAAAATGTACGCAAACATCAATCATATAAGTACAAGCACATATATTTAACGACATATTTACGCATTTATATATTTACGCATTTATATATTTACGCATTTATATATTTACGCATTTATATATATAGCGCAATGCCAGTATTGACAGAGGCGTATACCCTCATTTACTATCTTTATTTGTTTCTTCATTTCTCCTCCTATCTTCCTACATTTTTTTATTTTTCTTTCTTTTCTTTTCCTCTTTCTCTTTCTGTCACACGCATTCCTCGCTCGACTCATACTGGGTCACACTGGCAGTGAGACGCACGCGCGTGCTCGGCGGGAAACCTGGGGTAAATAAGCGCAAATAATCATATAAATTTCATCCTGGAACTGAAATTTTCTCTTTTTACTGTCTTCAAAAGACGATTTAAAAAAATCTTAACAAGCATTTCACACACACACACACACACACACACACACACACACACACACACACACACACACACACACATTATTTACTATATATATTATTTACTCTATAAGTATATTTTGGCAATGTATATATGTATACTTACTTTATATTATATTATATATATGTATATATATGTATATATTATTTATTATATATATATATTTTGCTCTATATGTATATTTTTGCTATATATATGCATGTGTAGATATATATATATTACTTAGTTACATTATATTATATATATGTATATATGTATATGTATATATGTATATGTATATATTATTTATTATATATATTACTTTCTGTATATGTATATTTTTGCTATATATATCTGTATATATATATATATATATATATATATATATATACATATATTCATATATATGTATGCATATATTCATTGTCTATTATATTTAACAATATATGTTTAGAAAATTATCTGCTACCTCGATACACTAAATTTACACACATATATATAGATATATATGTATATATATATATTTATATTACTTTATATTATTTATTATATACAAATTATTTACTTTATATGTATATTATTTAGTATATATATATATATATATATATTATTTACTCTAGATGAATATTATTTACCATGTATATACATATTATTTACTATAAATAAATATTATTTATTATGTATATTTACTTTATAGTATTTACTATATATTTTATTATTTACTGTATATATATATATTATTTTATATATATATATTATTTTCTATGTATGCATATTATTTACACTGCATTATATATATATATATATATATATATATTTATATATATATATAATATGAATAAATATGATATAGACAGATATATTGTCGTTTACTTACTCACACACACATCTACACATTAAATTAAGAAACAAAAAATTCAGGAAATGACTAGAAAAAAAGGGGAAAAACCCTGATGGACTTTAGGAACGCTTGGCGGTTTCCACTGATGCGAAAGAATTGTCCACCTACTTCCTGTCACACAACTCTTTTACCGCCTCTCCTTTTTCTCTTGTTTACACTCTCGATCCCCCACCTCTTCCTTCCTTCCTTCTCTCTCTCTCTCTCTCTCTCTCTCTCTCTCACATCGTACACTCGCCTTCCCCTCTATCACCTTCTGGTATTCATCTCCACCCTAAACCCTCCCGCCTTCAGTGCCTTATTTTTTTGCTTTTTCGAAATTCTTTCGGATTTATTTTTGAACAATACGTTTGCAGTTTTTCCTTTCCAATCTACATGGCGAAACTTTTGCTTTCCTTGCCCAATGACAATGGATTTTATAAACAACAGCACCAACAACAATGAAGAAATAATATATAAAAGAAAACTCGTAAAATGTTTCATAATAACAACAACATTAATACGAATAATGAGGATAATGATAACATTATTGTTCATGACTGCAATGATAGAAAAATAACAAACAGCGAAAATATCAACACCCACAACACAAATAATTGCGGAAAATAATACAAATAACACGACAATGATTATGCCGATGGTGATGATGATAATAACCATATTGTTTATAGCAGTTAAATAAATATCTTTAATAATAACAACGACTATAAGAATGATAAGTACAATATAGTGTTCTTAATATATAAGAAATAATAATAATAATAGTAATAATAATAATCATCATCATAAATTATTATTATTATTATTGTTATTTTTATTATCATTTCTTATAATAATAATAATAATAATAATAATAATAATAATAATAATAATCATCATCATCATCGTCACACATAATAATGTGGATCCAAAATGCAGGTTTTGTGACAAATACCAGAAAAGAATAGATCATCTAATCTCTGGGTGTTCTGTACTTGCCCCAAATGAATATAACAATCGTCACGATAGAGTGGGACAATATTTACACTGGACAATGTGGAAACAATTTGGAAAATATATAAACAAACATTGGTATGAACATCACCCAGCACCGGTTACAGAAACAGAAGATATTGACATTTTATGGAATTACACTATCTATACAGACAGGAAAATTGAAGCAAATAGGCCGGGCATTATGGTCAAATACCAAAAAGAAAAATTTACTTACTCTTAACATGGCTTGTCCAGCGGATTGTAACATAGCAACCGAGGAATTTGCAAAACTATCAACATATAAAGACCTTGACATTGAAATAGAAAAATGTGGAATTTTTATTCTTTTTATAATCATATCGCCAATGCATTTTACTGCCACTGTTGTGCAGGGGGTTACATAGGAGGAAAGTTATGAGAAAGAGTGACAGGAAGTGTCAGGAAGTGGGCAAGAGAAGGATGATTGTGACCATAAAGTGAGTGATCAGTTTATATATTGATTGTAATGTAGAATTGATCCCCAACTTTATATCCACATTATAATAGTATAGAGTTTTTATAATCATATCGCTCCAAGCAAGGCATTTTACTGCCTCTGTTGTGCAGGGGGTTACATAGGAGGAAAGTTATGAGAAACAGTGACAGGTTATAGGGGTGTCAAGAAGTGCGTAAGAGAAGGATGAAAATACTGATGAGAGTGGAGTGGACGGAGAAGGGAGCATGAGAAAGAGGAAGCAAGTTAGTGAGATAGGAGTGTAGCTGTCGGGAAAGCAAGTAAATGGAAGGGAATTCTACAGGCGGGAAGTGCGAGAAAAGAAGCTGAAAAGAAGAATTCGCGTTTACAATTTATTAGTTTCACAGTAAAAGGGTGGGACCTAATTGCTAATCTTGTGGCTCGAGTAAATTTGTATATAGGAGGCACCAGTGATCTAAGTTAATCAAAGCAGAAGCCGTGAAAGTATTTGTAGAATTGAAAACAAGAATAGTACCTGCGACAGTAGGTGCGCTTGAAGTGATAAAAAAATGGAACAAAACACATTGAAAGAATTTCTGGAGATCCCAGCTTAAGCGATATACAAAAAATTATCTTCATAATTACAGCCCACAACACTAAGAAGAACTTTATCCATGCAACGCTAGTGATGTTATGGGGGATAGAAAAACAAATGAAATGTAGGCATACCTTTAGGTATTTTCACAGAGTTTTTAGGTCGTGTGACGATAGCAGAAATTATGATGAAAATAATAATAATAGATAGAGTGGGGCAAAATTTACACTGGACAATGTGCAAACACTATGAAAAATATGTAAACAAACACTGGTATGAACATGACCCAGCATCGGTTACAGAAATAGAAGACGTCACCATTTTATGGGAGTACACCATCTAAATTGACAGAAAAATTGAAGCAAACAGGCCAGATATTATTGTTAAAAACCAAAAAGAAAAAAAACCTGTCTATTAATTGATATGGCTTGTTTAACAGATTGTAATATAGCAACCAAGGAATTCGAAAAACTGTCAAAATATAAAGACCTGGAAATTGAAATAGAAAAAATGTGGAAATTGAAAACAAGAATAGTACCAGTAATAGTAGGTACACTTGGAATGATAAAAAGTGGAACAAAACAACACATTGAAAGAATCCCTGGAAAACTCAGCTTAAGAAAAACTGTCTTGTTAAGTACAGCCCACACACTAAGGAGAACTTTGTCTATGTAACGCTGGGGATGATATTGGAGACAGAAAAAAACATGAAAAAACGGAGCCATAACAACAGACCAAGACCTGTCTTAGGTCTTTCTGCAGACTTAAGCGATATACAAAAAAAAAAAATCTTTTGATAAGTACTGCCCACAACATTAAGAAGAACTATATCCATGCAACGCTAGTGATGTTATGAGGGATAGAAAAACAAATGAAATGTAGACATAACGACACATCATCACTTGCTTTAGGTCTTTCTGTAGAGTTGGTAGGTAGTGTGAACATAACAGAAATTGAATTATGATGAAAATGACATAATAATAGTAAAAATGATGATATTGATAAAAATTTTGTTTTTGTTTTTTTAATCATCTCACCCCAAGCAACGCATTCTACTGCCACTGTTGCACAGGGGGTTACTTAGGGGAAAGTGATGAGAAAGAGGGGTTAGTTATAGGAAATGTCAGGAAAAGACGGGTAAGGATACCGAGGATGTGGGTAGAGTAAATGGAAAAAGAGCTTGTAAGAATGGATGCGAGTGATTGTGATAGGATATGTCTATTGACCTTGCATTTAAATTCCTGGAGATTGTAGCTGTCGGGGGAGAAAGTATATGGAAGGGAATTCCACGGGTGGGAAGTGCGTGAAAAGAAGCTATTAGAGTAGAAATCGCGGTTACACTTTATCGGTTTCACTGTAAAAGAGCGGGACCTAGTTGCTAATCTAGTAGCTCGTGGAAATTCATACCTAGGGGCTACCAGTGATCTAAGTTCATCGGAGCAGAAGCCGTGAAAGTATTTATAGAAGAGGCACAGGGAAGCCACGACTCGCCGGTGAGAGAGCGACTGCAGCCAAGCTACTAAGTCGCTATCAGTCACATTGCAAATTACTAATGATAATAACGATGATGATAATACTGATGCTGATGCTGATGATATTAATGAGAATACTTTAGTAGACATAATAATATATTCATTAAAATGTCTGTTCGTATTATGCTCTCGTTACACGATACAAACAACACCCGAATAGTATTACAAATAGCGATGGAGTGACTATACTGTGAAATTTCCCAATCTTCTTCTTCTTCTTCTTCTTCTTCTTCTTCTTCTATGTGCCGTGTCTCTTCAGGACGTAGACGGTCATAGCCCTCCACGAGTCCCTATTCTTTGTAACTCTTAACACCCTTTTCTTGTTACTCCTCCCAAAACTATCTTTACCATCCATCTGCTCAAGTGCATCAATTATGTCACATGTTGCCTTACCCTCTTTCTCCTTCCCGTGAGTATCAGATTCTCTAAGCCCTCCTGCCTCGTTACGTGTTGCAGCAACTTCAGTTGTCTTTTCCTGATGTTAAGTATCAGTCTCTTTTTCGCTTCCATCATCTCCAAAATATCGTCTTTACTCCCTTGTTCCGTCCATGGTCTCCTCGGCATCCTCCTGTAGAACTACATTTCGGACAGATAATATTTTTCTAAAAACAAAGGAGAGAGTACTGAATTGTTATGTGATGTCTGTCCTTCAATATGGCAGTGAATGCTGGACAATTCCAATCATCACAGACAAGACTATTTGGATGCGAATAGACCAGTTAGTCATTTAAGTGTCATACGTGATATACGCTTGGCTGATCATGTCTCGAAAGAGACATAACTGACTGGGCAGAACATTTTTTCGCACTATGTTGCCATTACTTTTTGCGGTAGACTGGTTGCCGACCAAGGCTATAGAACCCAATCTGTCTGTTATTTAATCCATAACTAAAGGGAAAAGCCAGATTAATACCTTTCCCAAGGATATTTGTGCATAAGTGAACTGCAATTTGAACTCGGTTCCCGATTTCTCGTTCTGAGTCGATATCCACTGAACCACAATAGTCAGAAAAGATTTCATAAAAGGAATCTGGCAACTAACTGATATGGTTTGCCGCCAAAATTACAATATTTCTAAAAAAATAATTTCATAAATGCCAAGTTATAGAGACTTGCAACTCGGAGTCAAAAAATGTGAAAACTGAAAACTGCGAATATCTTTGTTATGATTGGACCATTAGCTTTGATAAAGAAGAGTACCGAAAATCATGTGAGTACAATTCCTGGACACATTAGCATCTCAGAACTATCAGGTCGGTGCAAAAGGTTTTGGCGATTTAAAATTTTATCTTAAAAATGAAAAACTGTGTCTTTGAAAATCTTTATTCATAGCAATAATGACCTTTGATCTCTATAACTTGGTTCCATCTGTCAACGAGTTTATAAATGCCTCGCTTGTAAAATTCTTTAGATTTTGATGTGAAATATGAATCTAACTCATGTTCAGTCTCCTCCCATAATGTCAACCTAAGGCCATCTAAATGGTTTTGTAATCCTCGAAAAAAGTAATAATCCGAGGGAGCTAGGACAGGAGAATATGCAAGATTTCCCAACCAAATTCTCCTAGGACATCTTTGGTCAGTAGTGCTTATCATGATGGAAGATGACTCTCTTTCTGTTGACTAAAGAAGGTCGTTTTGGGGTCAAAGCAGTTTTCAAACGACGAAGTTGATCACAATAGAGACTAGCAGTAATGGTTTGACTGTCGTCTAAAAGTTCGTAATGGATGATGCCTTCAATACCCCACCATATGCTCAACATGATCTTTTGGGATGGAGTTCTGCTCTCGGTTGCTGAACTGGTCTTTCTCCTCGATTTATCCATGATCGCCGACGTTTAACGTTATGATTGAGAATCCACTTCTCATCACCTGTGACAAGCCTACCCAAAAATGGTGTCTGAAGGTGTCGAGAAAGCAAAGATTCGCAACAAGAAACACGTTGCATTTGCATTGGAACCTCTGTGAAACTCATAGAGTAGAGCATGCCTAATGTGTTCTTTCGACGGAAAGAACATGGGTGAGAATATTGCAGAAAAATATGAATGATGCTTTCATAATCTGAAAGAAAAAGGTATAAATTAATCATGGTGATATGTTTAAGTAAGCTATGTTTAAGTAACAATATGCATAAAATAAATTACAATGATTTAAAATGCCCCTTTTACAAACCGGCAAAAACTTTTGCATCGACCTAATATAACTGAGCTGCACATATAATCCGCAAAAACCTATCCATCTAAACAAAACGTCCCTAATATATACCTATCAATGGTATGTATTAAGAACTTTTATATATAATCTGTGATTTTTTTACTCATGACGACTGAATGGATTTTTAATCATTTCAACCCAGGTAAGTCGTGGCCGCCACTAGTGCACAGTGAGGTACAATAAAAGAAAAGACTTGTTACAGGTGGTATTGAAGAAAAAATAAAAGATTAACGGGAATCAAGGAAAATAGTAAAATAGTAATTGAAGTTGTATTAAACTTTTCGAGATTGTAGCTACCAGGGAAGCAAGCAAACACAAGGAGTTCCACAAACGGGAAGTGCGAGAAAAAAAACTCTTGGAGCAGAAGTGGGGGTTACACTTAACTATTTCGACGGTAAAAAGGTACGACCTAGATGCCAATCTAATACAATTCTTAATATCATAATACAATCTTTTAAATATCTATTTAATTATTAAAAATTTAAATATCAATTTAATTATTTTAATATTCATTCTAATATTGTTCTTATAAAACAAAATTATTAGATATATTCAAGTTAATAAACATTTTTATTTTTTTTTGTTAAAAATAATTTTTAACCATATTCTAAGATGAACATTTTGCAATGTTTACAGATGATATTTATTTTCATTGCGTTTATTTAATAGATTGTTATTCTTAAGAATTGTATTAGAATATAATAATAAAATAATAGATTTTATAAAAATAATAAAATGAATTTAAATTTTTTTAATAAATAAATAGGTATTAAGAAATGTTCTTTATAAAATAAGAGTTTTGAAAAATAAGAATAAAATGCATTCTGAATTGCAATAAAAATAGTATAATTACACTCAAAGGTCCCTTTAAGTTAGATCAAAAATATAAAATGTTTTCTTTCTTTCTTTTCTTTTTTTGTTTTAGAAAAGGTTGAAATAAAGACAAAACTAGAGGGAAAAAATGGATATTATATATATATATATATATATATATATATAGTATCCAAAACAGGAATGATGAAAATGAGACGAAGTGGAAAAAATTTTAATTAACGACCCGTTTCGCCGAGACTTCTTGAGATTGAACACTGTATATGCCAAGATAATTTAATTTAATTTGATATATGGTTCCCACCTATCCCCAGAGATCCCAAGGTATGTAGCCTCTCATACAGATTTGTCTTTCTTACAATCTAACCTGAGAAAGCCAAAGAAAACAGACAGTCGCTGTGAAACGCGCCGTTAATATTTTCCACGTTAATGCATCATCTTCACCACCCCCCATATGTATATATAAATACGTGTGTGTGTGTGTGTGTATTATCCTACGTCGATGGCACGAATCGGAGTTTCAAGCTTTATGCAGTCATCAAATGCATATTACAAACTGACGGTTTAATACATTTGAATTTAAGTTCACTCGATGTTCATGGATTCATAAAGTTAGGTTACTGGCATAGACGTAGGACAAAAGGTATATTTATTAATACATTTAATATTGCTCTGTTCATAGTACACTGAGCAATGTTTTATTAACATCTGAATAATATTATTATACATGCGTGTACCTTTATATGCATATTTATTAATTCATATAACTATATATATATATATATATATATATATTGTGTGTATTTTGGCAGCATTTTTTCATTAATGCAGGTTTCATTGAATAATATAGACAAGTTTTGTCTATTAATTTTGTGTAGGATCCGTTCATACCGTCTGATATACTTGATGGTGATGTCGTTAAAAGACAACAAAAAATCACAGTATTTGTTGAATTTTTTATCGGGTCTAAGCTTTCGGCTCACATAAGCCATTATCAAAGAATAAATAATAACACACAGTAAACATAGAACATTTAAGCTATTAACAATAAAGATAATTGAATTGAAAATATAAGTCCATCCCTACCGTGGCGGATGGCCGAAGACAGTTACAAAATAGTGGTGTTGTGGTCCCTGGTCTTATATTTTCAATTCAATTATCTTTATTTATCTTTATTTAAAACAGCAAATTTTTTTTAGACATGTCAAATTAAATAAATTGCAAACATTGTGTCTGCTACATTTAAGTACTTGGGAACATCGAGAAATGAATAATAAAATGATCTGTCAAAGTTACAGTTCATTTTTGACATCTTTCAATTATAATACGCGATAGATTATCTGTTAGAATAAACGGATTTTATTAAAAATAAGCAGTTTATTTAATCTGACACACACACACACACACACACACACACACACACACACACACATATATATATATATATATATATATATATATATATATATATATATATATCATGCCTGTGGTTCGGATAGTAATGGCCGATATCTTAAGTATTACACCCACCCACAAAGAAAAGAAAATTGGGATAAATCTTGATGGATTGTCTTTTCAAAATAATAATTGGTATCCACAAATCGCAATCAGTCATACGCATTATCGTATGGCCTACTCTAAACATAGATAATCCTATATAACGTCACTGGTTTGTGCGTGTGCAAAACTCTTTCAGTGTTAATGGCGTCACTCGTCCGATATCTTAAGCCACATTTTCATTTTATTTTTTATCTCTCACTTTTCCTCGTTCGTTGCAACGAGCAACAACAAGCAGAAACTAAACTGTTGCGTCTTCATTGTTTTGAAATTGTCGCACGGTCGTGAAAACTTGAATATGGAAGGCCCTAATTAGCGTAACAATCCAACCGTGATACACCAACGAATTTGGTTCGCTTCCTTACGATTCACCCGGGCTTGATAAATTGGACGCCATGCTCGTTGAACAATGAGGAAAACGTGCATTGTTTGCCTTTCTTCCATAGGAAAGTTATACTCTCCACTTTCTTTACTTAGATTAGGTGATTAAAAGTAATTCTGAATCTAAATATATAGGTGATATAGAGGTAAATATGATGGTAAATATGCATGTGTATGTGCATCCCGGTTGATTGAATAGGTTGCACGCGTGTGTGTAGCTGCATGCCTGTCTCATGCGCTTAATCATAAAGCAATGACAAGGAAAACAAAAATATCCATTATATATATATTTGTGTGTGTATGTGTATAACAAAAATATCCATTATATATATATATATATATATATATATATATATGTGTGCGTATGTGTATAACAAAAATATCCATTATATATATATATATATTTGTGTGTGTATGTGTGTAACAAAAATATCCATTATATATATATATATATATATATATATATATATATATATATGTGTGTGTATGTGTGTAACAAAAATATCCATTATATATATATATATATATATATATATATATATATTTGTGTGTGTATGTGTGTAACAAAAATATCCATTATATATATATATATATTTGTGTGTGTATGTGTGTAACAAAAATATCCATTATATATATATATATATATATATATATATATATATATGTGTGTGTGTATGTGTGTAACAAAAATATCCATTATATATATATATATATATTTGTGTGTGTATGTGTGTAACAAAAATATCCATTATATATATATATATATATATATATATATATATATATATATTTGTGTGTGTATGTGTATAATCCCCAAGAAAAGCGATCATTCAGGATAACAATAAATTTATAAAATAGAAAAAAATTTCCATAAAGTTTTTATTTTCTATTTAATATTTACAATAAGCAAAAAACTATTGCTGTATTTCAACCTGTATTTCAATTGGTTGAAATGAGATAATTTAAAAAAAAAATTTATTACTAAAAATGCTGTCAACACAATGTTTTTGTCGGTAGAGACCAGCATGGTTGAAACCTAGGTAGCAAGTAGGCAGTGTGTGTTCCGTTCTTATATATATATATATATATATATATATATATATATATATATATATATATATAGTCTGTTGAGTTGGTAGGATGTTTCATGCTAAGATTGTTGTTTTTTCAGTTGTTTACTGATAAAAGATATTTTGGCAAGCAGACTTTCTGTTGTAAAGTGTTTGATATTAAGATAGTCATAGAGCGTTAATAGGACTAATGTGGGGAAGTTTGTTATTCAACTGAGCAGAGTTATGCCGACTTCGAAGTTTGTTAAGGCACCATTATCGACACACCTCGGTGATTCTTTCAATCTACTGTTTCTTTTTTGTGTTTTTAATCATTTCAAACAAAGCAAGGCACTACCGCAAATGTTGCACAAAGGGCTACATAAGAGTGTAAGATTTTAGGCAGAAGGAGAGTAAAAAGAAACCAGTTACAAAGGGTGTCAGAGAAAGGGCAAGAGAAGGATGGGAACACAGGTGTGAAGACAGTTGCGAAGGTAGAGAGAAAGAGAAAGAACAAGATATACGGAGTGATGCAGAAAGGACTGGAGTCAAGTGGATAAGAGATGGGAATTGATATTGCATTTAAATTCCTGGAGGTTGTAGACGTCAGGAAAGCAAGTATACGGAAGGGAGTTCCACAGAAGGGAAGTGCGAGAAAAGAAGCTGGTGGAGTTAAATTATCGGCTGCATTTGGTTAATCTACCTGTAAATGGGTGGGACCTTGTTGCTAGTCCGGTTGCACCAGAAAATTATTGAGGAGGGACCACCAGTGTTCTAAGTTCGTCGGAGCAGAAGCCATGAAAAACTTGTAGAAGCGACAGAGGGAAGCCACATCCCTCCGGTGAGAAAGTGGCTGGAGTCGAGCTGCCAGGTTGGGACCTATCACATTACAGATTCTTCTTTGGAGCCTGTTGAGAACACTAAGATGAACAGCAGGGGCGCCTGATCATATATGACAGCAGTATTCTATGCACGATCGGATGGTTGATTTGTATATCTGCAAGATGGATTCAGGCTGAAAAATTTTCCTGACCCGACACAGTGAACCAACCTTCCTAGCAGTGGATTTAGGTATTGACTCAATGTAATGATATATATATGATTGTTTAATTACTTACTTTTTGGTCATAATAAAATTAGACCAGTACATATTTGTATTAAAAAGTGTTCATTACAATTATATTGTAAATTTTCCATTTGTAAACGAGTTATTAGGCGACCCCGGTTTCTACGATGATTGGTGTCTTCAACTGATTTGCAGTAATTGATTTTACCGTTTACCGAAATTTTTAAGAACGCTCATGTAATGGTGTTTTTTTTGTTTTTATTTGAACGTTCACGTGACAGGGAATTTTTGAAAGCGCAATTTTTAAAATTGCAAGAAATTATAACGTTTTAATTTATGGTTGTATGAACCTAATAAGTACTTGTTAGTATGATTACACTTAGTCATAATTTCCGTTCTTTCATTCAATAGTTCATTTTTGTTTGGGAATAGCATAATATCTAACTTTTCTTCCTGGCACAGTCTACATATTTTGCCACCGTTGTAAGACTTGGCTGTTTATACTATACTATATTGAAAAATTTTGTTTAGTTCTGATCCTTTTGAAAAGTTTCCATCTATCAGTTTAAAAAATATATGTCCTATTTGGACCTTTACCTCTAAATTATGTGTATATATATATATATATATATATATATATATATAGAGAGAGAGAGAGAGAGAGAGAGAGAAAGAGAGAGATTGGAACCTCTATGTATATGTGCGCGTTGCCGAATGGTTAAAACGTTCACTTTCTAACCATGAAGCATGGGTTCCAATCTCAACACGGTCGATTTGTCAGGAAGGTGACTTCTTGATGGTATCGGTCTGGACGAGGCGATCCCTACATGTGGCACCTTTGGGAAGTACCTGAATACCTTGTGAGTGAATGTGGGTAGACAGCTCCCTTTGAAAGGTGTTAGTCATCGCGACAGAGTGTTTGAGCGTCCCGGCCGTGTTCACACTGTTGTTAAGCCCGGATAACGTGCTCTCTCACAGAAACTGTAACTAAGGTCTAGTATAAACCAAAAGTGGGCTCTGTGGACGTTGAACAAACGCAAGTGTGCTTGAGCAAGCATTTGCAAGGTGAATGAGTTAGTCGCCCTGGTAGACGGGTATCCACTAATACGAATGGCCAGCCATTATTTGTATACATACAATGAAACCTCGATTTACGAATTTGATTCCTTTCTATAGGTCGTTCGTGATTTGAAATATTCGTAGACCGAAATTATTTTTCCAATAGGAATTAATGTAAAATACATTAATCCGTTCTTGGACCCCGCATAATTGCTTATGTAATATCTTACAACATTAAATTTAATAGAAAACAGATTAGCACTAAATTTAAAAATATAGACAATGAAATTAACTTAAGTTTACCGGCTAGAAGGAGAGTTGAAAGCGGAAATAGAAGGAGGAGAGTAAGGGAAAAAGAGAGATGTTATTGCTTGGATGGAATTCAGTCTGGGCGGGTTGAACCGACTTCTTCCCTAGAAGAAGTTTCAGGGATCTTTATTGGGCTCCAACCGCATGTAGGTTGAAGATTTTCTTGCATCAGGTTGCTAATTCTCACTGTAGTAGACTGGTTGCCAACCCAGTCTGCCTTGTTATTTATCCATAGTTGTGGGGAGAAGAGTTAGATTCACACCTTTTTAAAGGGTATTAGCACGAAAGTGAATGTAAGAATTCAACTGGAATTCGAACTTGGATCGCTCATTTCTCAATCCGAACCGCTATCCATTACCCTACAGTATCTTTTTTTCTCTTGACAACACTTGACTCTGAGATTCACTGGGTGACTGTATTATAAAATATTTGACCAATGAGATGTGTTTTTGCCTACATTTAGAAAAATTTCAGTCAGTTAAGTGCCATACGTGATACACGCTTGGACGATGTTTTTTCTCAGTAGGTTGCCGTTACTTTCTACGGTAGACTAGCTGCCAACCAAGGCTATAGTACTCAATCTGTCTTGCTATTTAACCTATAGCTGCAAGGAGAAGAGACGGATTAATACTTTTCCAAAACGTATTCGTGCGTAAGTGAATGCAACGAATTAAACTGGAATTCGAACTCGGCTCTTCGATTTCTTCTTCCGAGACGATACCCACTGCACCACAACGCACATCCTTTTACCACAGAAAGTAATAACAACCAAGTGCAGGAAAATCTTCTGCTCTGCCATCATGTCTTTTTCGAGACATGATAGCCCAAGCGTGTATCACTTAACTGAATAACTTAAAAATATCTACTTAATAATAAAGTGCTTCGTATTTACTCCTCTATAAAGAAATACAAATTCAAGAAACGGCGATTTGAGCCCAGACACCATATAACCGATATCTATATCTGTCTACAATTCACTTCCTACCTAATTAAAAGATTTCTCTTTCTTAGCCGTTTCCATTGGTTCTTTCCTCTAAGTGTTTTATATCTTGTTTTCCTCTTTGCCTTTTGTTTCTTCTGTGTCTTTCCCCTTTCCCCTTTCTTTTCCCTTTCGTAATTTCTCATCTTGTTTTCTCATCTTCGCTTCTCTCTTTCTTTTCCACTCTTTTTTTTAATAAAGTCTTACCTCGTACAAAAAAATTTCCCAAAATAAAAGGAAGTGGTGTTGTTTTTTTAATTTTTTTTTCAATAAAACGTTTATTAACATCATTATTAACTAGCTGATGAGAATTTTTCTTTCAATGTCGAAACAAAATGTATAGTTTTGTAGTAGTTTGTTCATGTTCTAAGTATAATTAATAATAATAATAATAATAATAATAATAATAATAATAATAATATATATATATATAATTTTTTTTTTAATCGTATCACCCCGAGCAAGGCGGTAACGCCACTGATGTGCAGGGGGCTACGTAATAGTGGAAAGGTTGGAAAAGAGAAAGCCGGAAACCACATCCTAAACAGGGAACAAGGGATGAGCCTCTTAATATATATATATATATATATATATATATATATATATATATATACAGTAATGTGCAAAAGTATTAGGACAAGAACAATTTTATCTTTTATGAGGTATCAAAATAAAGTTTAAAATCATCCCTGTTCTAACATTTTTGTAAACTATCCGGTAGTGTGCAAAAGTATTAGGACAGGGGTGATTTTCCTAAAAACCTCACAGGGTGAAAAACCAAGTAAATTGGTAATATATATTGATTATTTAAAACTAGATGCAAAAGAAATGTATTAAAAAGAAGTTGTATTTAATTTTTCCAATTTTCTATTAAACAAGTTATTTTGAAACTACTCTATTGAACGTCTATGGGATATTTTGGATAAAAAATTGATAAATCTAATGTTACTACGCAATATACACTTTGAGAACAAATACAAGCTGCTTGGCAGGAGATACCATTAGATACATTGAAGAAGCTTGTGATGTCAATGCCTGACAGAATGAAGGCTGTGATCAAAGCAAAAGTCTATTAGACTAAATATTAAATTTATTTTGTAGCAAGTACTTTTTATTTTTAAAGTATTTGTTGAGTGAATAAAATAAAATTACTTTAATTAAATTGTTTATTTTCTGTGAATATGTCTCATAAAAGATAAAATAGTTCTTGTCCTAATACTTTTGCACAGTACTGTATTAGGAGCACCTGGTCATATGTGACAGCAATATAGTCGAAGTCTACACTAGTGTAGCACCATAAGAAATGGAAAGAAGAGCCTGTCTGTCTCACATCGGTTGCTTTAGTTTTTCCGCTTTTTGTTTGCGCTTTAGAAATTGTTGAATCCCATTACTGTCGGATGAGTTTTTAGATATTGTTTTGGCCAGTTGTTCAGCGACATCTTTTTTTATGGTTATTTTAGAATTATCCATCAAGAGCTGTTTTACAGTATTTGTTTGGTATTTGTCTGCTATTTTCTTTATCATATTCCAGACAGATCTTGTTTTTGTAGTAGCATTGAGTCTGTCGACGTGGTTTTTCCTGCATTCTTTTTTTTTTTTTTTGGTTTCTTTAATTATTTTTACACTTTTACCGGAGTTGCTTAAAATGAAGCAAATAACGCCTATAAATTGGATAGAGATGGCATTTTTTCCTTGTGTACATATGGGGTCTTGTATTTTGTTATAAGGTACTGCATAAATTGATATTATTATAAGCGCTCGGGTGATTGATCGGATCGGGCCTCTCCTACTAACCGTCTGGTCCAAGCTAGGGCTACAGTAGTGTGTTGGGAATCAGAAGTATCGAAACCTTGCTCTTGAAACTCTCAACCACCAGGATGTTTTCCTCAGACATTAGGGATTGCCATCCACGGTAATCAGGTTGCCTCATTGGGTTACTCCGCTGCATAGGTGCATTCGGAATCCCTAGCCGACAAGGCGACCTTCCTTGTGATGAAATGATTAAAAAAAAATTCTCACAGAAACTGCAGAGACTTGAAACTACTTACCCTTAGGTGAAAACACTTTTTTTCTGGTGATGGTGTGGAAATTTATTCATTTCCAGTGACCGTAACCTTTTAAACCATCTTTTAAACGGCTTATACTTTAACTGAAGGAAATGGGAAAATAAAGAGATGTATGGGGATCATGTGGCAACGAAACCGGATATAGGCTATATCCGGGTGTTAGTTTCTCTTGCTGGAATCTATGAGAATTCTGAAATGGAAGACTCCATGTTGCGGTTCCAAGGCCTCTATTTCGTATTGACAGTCACCATGTGAAGATTAGCAAAGAAAAAGTTGAGTCACCTACACACACAACCGACGAACAGGCGAAGACCTGAATAAGCACTTCCATATAATATGGAAATAGGGTTCACGTTTTTCAACGTAATGTTTTTATTTTATAGTGTTAGCTTATGAGCATGCAGCAGGTTCTTTTCTAGCTTTCTGGGTATTCCGATGAGATCGAAGATTGGAATGCAGAGCCGGGGGAATCATTAGCGAGTCGGTGAAAAGCTTGGTCGAGCTAGGGACGCATTGTAAATAAATTCATGGGGTAATTTGTTTTCATTTCTTTGTCATGCTTAATTCGTGTTAGTTAATATTTTCTAATTTAAACAGTCAAAAATTCACGCACATCACAGTCAAGTTTGGGAAAATGGAGCAAAGAAAACAGCGAATTACCTAGTCAAACTAAGCGACAGCGTGTCGTGTGTTTTCTACGGCGGGAAGAAATAACTAAATAAAATTCGTAGCACAATCAGAGTTGCGATAAGTATCAAAAGTTATTCTAATGATTCTGTCCTCCGTGTCTGGCGTGGCCAATCAGAAAAAATCACTCGTGAATAAACGCCGTTGCGTTTTTGTTAACCGGGAGTTTTGATTTTTGGAGCTTGGTGAGCGAAAGCGCATTTCTGCTGTTGCGAGGAGAAGGTCGGATTTCTGACCCCGTTTTTGTTACTACGTTGCCGGAGTGTTAACGAGAGATTTGCGATCAAACTTAGAATTGGCACACAGATTTCTTATCCAAATAGAAAGTTATGTAATACAAGCTTTAAACAAAAAAGACTATACAGGTATACCTCAGGTTAAATCGATTCGAGTTAAGTCTTCTCAGTTATACGTCATTTGTTATATATATATATATATATATATATATATATATATATATAAATTAAGTTTTTATTCAACTTTATGTATGTTTGCCACAGTTATTGAAGTATCGATATGATTAGAAAACCGTTAGAAGCAAATAAATCATGTTATTGTGCAATAAATAAGAATTAAAGTGCATAAAATCAGATTAGCTGTTGATGCTGACGAGCCACATCCATCTACGTACGTGATGTAAATAAACAAATTGAATGTAAATATTAGCAAATCTAACATAAATTAGTTTATTTTTTATTATTTCAAAATAATTTTGATAACTGTATTTTTTATTTAACCTTGCAGAATCATTTTATTTTATAATGTCTTAGAGCAAATTACATTCACAAATAAAGAGTCCTTAATGTACCGTAAAGATCGCCAAATTGTAAACATCTACATTTACAAGTATGTCCGCAGAAGTGTACGTACATTTATATTCCTTTTTTCTGTACGATATTAAAAACTGACATTTATTTCTTTGTAAGCTTAAAATAGATTTTTTACTGACCATATATTATTAAAAATGCATTTATAAATAAAATGCGGAACTGGGAATGGTTATTTGTGGTTTAGCCTAGTGACAAGTAAATTCGGAGACAAGTAAGTCGCCTCTCCTGAAAAAATTACAGACGTAAAGTGAGGTATACCTGTAATAATTAAAGAAAAAATCAACAAAAAACAAAAAAAAAAACAAAAAAACAACGCGTCCTCAAATAATCCAAAACGGACTATTTTTCACTTAAATACGAATAGAAAATTCAAAGACAAAAAATTAATGGAATGACCTTCAGCTTCTTCAGATATTAACCAGGCTGAAAACCTATGGTTTATGATTAAAAGAGATATATATGAAGATGGAATGGAAAGAGATATTATGGAAGAAATGAAAACTCCAGCAAGTGATTTTAATGTAGAATGAATAGAAAGTTAACAAAAGCTATGAACGAAAGATTGTTAAAGCTTATAAGAGAGCTGGACTGCCATGTGATATGTGTAAATAATGTAATTTATTCCCTGTTTGCAACTTCAAAAACACGGTAATGTGTCACAGTCAAGTCGTAGTATACACAAAAATATGCTATTCAAAATTTTAGGTTGAGCAATCGGATAAAAATGAGTACGAACAAAATATAGACCCTCTTTGTCGAGATTCAATCGGTCCTCCAATCAGGTGGATTATGTTTATTGAGAAAAGCAGAAAAACGAACTAACTAGTGTCTCATTGGAGATAAAGAAAAGAGTTCTGGACTGCTATGCGATATCTTTCTGTATGGCAGCGAATGTTGGACGATGTCCAAAGATGAAGTAGAGGCTCGAGGCAGCAGAAATGCTGAGAATATCATGAACCGAGCAGGCGAGCAAAGACGATGTGTTGGAGAGGATGGAAACGAAAAGGAAACTGATACTTAACATCAGCAAAAGACTGCTAAATTTTCTGGGATATATAGTGAGGAAGGAGGATTTGGAGAATCTGATACTCACAGGACAGACAGAAGGAAGGAAATACAGGGGAAAGCAATGCATGACATACTTAATAGACTTGAGCAAATAAATGGCAGAGCAGTATTTGGGAGGGGTAACAAAAGAAAATGTCTTAAGAGCTATAAGGGATAGGACCATGATCACCTACATCCCGAAGGGACATGCCACATAGAATAATAATAATAATAATAATAATAATAATAATAATAATAATAATATGGGATTACACCATCTACACAGGCAGAATATGGGATTACACCATCTACACAGACAGAATATGGGATTACACCATCTACACAGACAGAATATGGGATTACACCATCTACACAGACAGAATATGGGATTACACCATCTACACAGACAGAATATGGGATTACACCATCTACACAGACAGAATATGGGATTACACCATCTACACAGACAGAATATGGGATTACACCATCTACACAGACAGAATATGGGATTACACCATCTACACAGACAGAATATGGGATTACACCATCTACACAGACAGAATATGGGATTACACCATCTACACAGACAGAATATGGGATTACACCATCTACACAGACAGAATATGGGATTACACCATCTACACAGACAGAATATGGGATTACACCATCTACACAGACAGAATATGGGATTACACCATCTACACAGACAGAAAAATTGAAGCAAACAGGCCAGACATTATTGTTAAAAACCAGAAGGAGAAAACTTGTCTATTAATTGATATGGCTTGTCCAGCGGATTGTAACATAGCAATCAAGGAACTTGAAAAACTGTCAAAATATAAAGACCTGGAAATTGAAATAGAAAAAATGTGGAAATTGAAAACAAGAGTTGTGCCAGTGATAGTAGGTGCACTTGGAATGATAAAAAATGGAACAAAACAACACATTGAAAGAATCCCTGGAAACCCCAGCTTAAGAGACATACAAAAAATTGTCTTATTAAGTACAGCCCACACACTAAGGAAAACTTTATCTATGTAATGCTGAGGATGATAGGGAAGATAGAAAAACATGAAATGGAGCCATAACAACACGCCACTACCTGCCTTAGGACTCCCCGCAGACTTGGTTGGTAGTGAGACCAAAGCAGAAATCGAAATATGATGAAAAATGACATAATAATAATAATAATAATAATAATAATAATAATAATAATAATAAGAAGAAGAAGAAGAAGAAGAAGAAGAAATTCTGCAGCATAGTAACTCTATCGTCACTTGTGAAGAAAACTTATACTTAACGTCAGGAAGAGACAGCTGAAATTCCTGAGACACTTAAAGAAGAAGGAGGGTTTGGAGAATTTGATACTCACAGGACGAATATAGTAAAAGAGATAGGAGAAATTAGCGCGAGACATATTTGACAGGCTTGAGCAAACGGATGGCGGAGAGGAGTTTGGGAGGGGTACCAAGAGGAAAATTATTAAGAGCGACAAGAGACAGGAGCAAGTGGAAGTCTATGATCGCCTACGTCCTGAAAGGACACAGCAGATGCAGAAGAAGAATGTCCATGAGATGATATTAAGGTGCTAATATCAAATAATAATTAATTCAGATATATGGGATAATGCATTGATCAAATATATGTTACTCTGTTCTATTGAATATTGAATTTATGGATACAAATTTATGTTGCATATATAATCATATGACGCACAAATTATTATCATTATTATTTTTATAACATATTTATCAGAAGCCTAAATTCCGATTATGTGAATATAAGATTATCATGAAATTTAAGCAACATAAATTGGTAAAGAAGAATTTCATTGTCAAAAAAAATTTGGTATAATAAAATCATACATATTAATTAATAAATTAATTCTATCTATCTATCTATCTATCTATCTATCTATCTATCTATCTATCTATCTATCTATTGATAGATAGATGGTTTCTGTAGATAGATATATAGATGGTTTCTTATCTATCTATCTATCTATCTATCTATCTATCTATCTATCTATCTATCTATCTACAGATAAATAGACTGTTTCTATCGATAGATGGTTTCTTATCTATCTATCTATCTATCTATCTATCTATCTATCTATCTATCTATCTATCTATCTAATGCTACTCTATTAATATCTATCTATCTATCTATCTATCTATCTATCTATCTATCTATCTATCTAATGCTACTCTATTAATATCTATCTATCTATCTATCTATCTATCTATCTATCTATCTATCTATCTATCTATCTATCTATCAGCGTAAAAGCAAAAAGAATAAAAAAAATGACACTGAGCTGCAAACAATGACAGTAATCATAATTACATTGTTCACAATAGTTTCCCTGTAATTTTTCAAGAATCGTTTAAAATTTAGATATAAAAAAAGTTTTAAAAAAATGATATAATACTAAGTAGGAAGGAAAGAAAGCCCAAAATTATATTCGACCTGAAACTATAATGAGTGAATGAAAAATAAGAAACTATTAAACAAAGAATGAAAAAAACAATGTCAATGAAAAGCATTGATTTTCTTAATAAGTGAAATTACTTGTTCAACTTAAAATGAATGACATTCCGTGTAATCTGGACGTGTTCTTGACATTCGGCCTTGTCAACTCGCCACACTTGACAAGCATCTTTGACCTTTTACATAAACTTGACATGCCATTTTGACGTCGTTATAAACTTGACATGCAGATTTAAAAGGAAAGAAAAAAAATCCTAGTGGATATGTCTTAACGTTTAAAGTTTTGTAGAAGTCTATTTAAAATAAATTATTTCTTTCTTTCTTTCTTTCTTTCGTTCTTTCTTTCGTGAAATTTTAAAAAACTTTTCACGTGTCTCCTTCAAGCTGTACATCTTACTCTTTCTTTTTCTTCCACTTTTCCTTCTTTTTACTTATTCTCCTCCTTCTTATCCTTCTCTTCGTTTTTCTTTTAATTCTCATCATCCCTGTCTTCTTCCTCCACGAACTCCCACACTTTCTAATTTTTTTGCTCTTCTCCTTTTTATAATACTCTGCCTCCATCTCCTCTTCTATTTCTTCTCGTTATTACTCTCCTCCCACAACTACTCTTTATCCTCTTTCTTCTTCTCCTTACATATTATTATTCTTCATCTCATTATTATTCTTCCATTTTCTTCTCCTCACTAACTTCCAGATTCTTCTTCTTCTGATTAATATTATTATTATTACTTCTTTTTCTTCTTATTGTTCTTCTTTTCCTACCGCTTTTGCCTCCTCGCCATCTTCTTGATTTTTCTTCTTTTACTTTTAATATTTGTCTATTAGTATCACTACTACTACTCCTACTATTTCTATTTCTTCTTCTTTTTCGTCTTTTATTACATTTATTATTATTCTTTTTTGGCTCCTATTTCTTCTTCTTCATCTTCTTTTACTTTTATTTCTTCTTCTTCCTTTTCCATTTTTCTTCTTCTTTTACTTTGATTATTTCTTCTCCCTCTTCAAAATTTTCTTCTTTTTCTTTTACTTTTATTATTTCTTCTTCTTCCTCTTCTTCTTCTTCCTCTTCTTTTCTTCTTCTTCTTCTTCTATTTTTCTTCTTCTTCTTTTACTTTGATTATTTCTTCTCCCTCTTCAAAATTTTCTTCTTTTTCTTTTACTTTTATTTCGTCTTCTTCTTCTTCTTCTTCTTCTTCTTCTTCTATTTTTTTCTTTTATTTTTATTATTTATTCTTCTTCCTCTTCATTTTTTCTTCTGCTTCTTTTACTTTTATTATTACTTCTTCTTCATTGTGGATTTGTTCTTTGTTTACTTTTATTCTTTCTTCTTCTTCCTCTTCTATTTTTCTTCTTTTTCTTTTAATTTTATTATTTCTTCTTCTTCTTCCTTTCTATTTTTTTTTCTTCTTCTTCCGCTTTTAATTTTACCTTCTTATTTTACTTTATTATTTCTTCTTCTTCTTCTTCTTCTTCTTCTTCTTCTTCTTCTTCTTATTATTATTATTATTATTATTATTATTATTATTATCATATTTTTCCCTGTTCTCAGAAAACAAAATCTCAATTTCTGGCCACCGATTTTATTGACTCAGCTTGCCAACGGGAAATATACAAACAATTTATATTATTTTCGCCGTTTAGGTATCTTTTCGCCAAAAATTAAAAAAGGACAGTTGGACTACATAGAAGGACAACGAAGATTAAATTAAAGCTTAGAAAATATAAGCAGTGACGTGTCGTGCGTCTCATAAGCGGGCGGCATCTCCTTAGCGGCGTTTTGGTTCAGTCGGACAATGTTAGTAATATAATTTTCACTTTGATTGACAGTTTGAGCAGTTCAACTAAAATAAAAATAAAATCAATTTTAATCAAGAATTAATAATGCTTGACAATGCCTCAACTCATAAAAAAGTGAAGATAATATGTCACTTAAATGCCAGACGTGATACACGCTTGGGCGATCATGTCTCGAAAGAGACATGACTGACTGAGCAGAAGATTTTCTTTTAGTAGAATGCCATTTCTTTCTGCGGTAGACTGGTTGCGAACGAAGGCGATAAAACCAATTTGTCATGCTTTTTAACCCATAACAAGGGAGAAGCGACGGATTAATACCTTTCTCAAGGGTTTTTCCGCGTAAGTGGATGCAACGAATTCAACTGAAATTCGAACTCGGCTCTCAGATTTCTTGTTCCGAGCCGATATTCACTGCACCACAACACGCATCCATAAGATAATACAACGAGCAGAAACACTGCAGGGTATACTATATGAAAGCTACATCAAAACAATAACAATATATGTCGTTGAACGATCGGAGAAACAAGATGTAATACAACCTAGATTCGATCATCAAGCAACCGAATAGTTCAAGCCGTATAACAGCTGTTGTACATTACCGGCCATAATTATTAGGCCACCCCAGTTTTTTTTAAGTAATGGTGTATTTCATACTATTTTAGTGGATAATTCTAAATGAAAATAGAATGGTTCCTTTGTTATTACTACTTTGCAAAAGTTTACAAGGCAAGGAAGCAAAGATAAACTCGTGTAAATCACCCTAAATTTTGTCTTAACTTTTCATTGATAAAACTGCAATATAGGTAATTATTAAATCTTTATAAATTCATTTGATGCACATGATATTGTGCATGTATAACAAAAGAACCATTCTATTTTCATGTACTGTTATTCACTTGGTAATAAATACTAAAAAATAGTATGAAATGCATCATTTTTTTTAAAACACTGGGGTACCTAATAATTATGGCCGGTAGTATATATATATATATATATATATATATATATATATATATATATATAGATAGATAGATAGAGTAAATTTACAGGTGCGATGGATAAATTGTCGCTATTTGCCTTGTAAAATTTGCAAAGTAATATTAATAAAAGAACCATTCTATTTTCATTTTGAATTATCCATTTGGCAATAAATACCAAAAATAGTATGAAATACATCATTTCTTTTAAAAAACCGCCTGCGGTGGCCTAATAATTATGTCCGGAATATATATATATATATATATATATATATATATATATATATATATATCTGAGATGATGTAATATTTACAGTATTTGCATTATTTGAAAATATTATTCGGACGATTGTCCTCACCTGTAAAGAGGTTCGGTTCGAAATTCCTAGTCCGTGAAGAAGGCCGGAGCATACAAATGGCAACAAAGAATGTCGTACAAATGGCTACATGATGAGGACAATAGTCCGAATAACGTAAATACTATATATATATATATATATATATATATATATATATATATATACTGAAGCGTTATTGGTCAGATTGAATTTAGATTTAAATTAGGACGGTAAACAGTCGTATTAGAAAGTGCTCAATATATGTTTGAAGGGAAATGAAACTTTAACATTTACAGGTTATAAATATTATAGTTGAGAAGATCAGCCGGTCACGGTACAATGGTTTCGACTTTTGCGGTTTTGTCAGGGGATTGGTATTCACAACCTATATATATATATATATATATATATATATATATATATATATGCAATTTTCTTTAAAAATGGCACACAAGGTGTTATGGTTAATTTGTTTTATATAATTTTTGATACGTTCATATAATTCTTTTTTCAAACATAAATTTTGTTAAAATTGTCCGAATGTTTTATTTATCAAAGCGCTTTCGACTATACTTTTAGCCATTGTCAAAGATTATTTTTCTTTTTTACTTTTAACTTTTTTACTTTATATATGCAACTAATAGGAAGTTTAATGTCAGCTCTTATTAATAGTTTTACGAGTATGAATGAATATTTTTAGGAGTTTTATGTTAGCAAACTTTTCATCTGAAAGTTTTATTGTATTATGCTAAACTTAAACAGGTCCAACAGTTTATATATCTTGAAATTGTTTAAGTATGGAAGAAAAGTACTACATTGAAACCTGGAAGTACAAAAATTTAAATATATTGTCAATCGTTATCTTGTCTTCTTAATTGTCTTCTCTATAAATACCTTCACGGCTTCTGCTCCGATGAACTTAGATCACTGGTGCCCCCTAAATACGAATTTGCACGAGATACTAGATTAGCAACTAGATCCCACCCTTTTACAGTGAAACCGATAAAATGCAGCCGTAACTTCTACTCCAACAGTTTCTTTCCTCGCACTTCCCGACTGTGGAATTCTCTTCCAAACGATTGCTTCCCCGACGGCTACAATCTCCAGGAGTTTAAATGTAAGGTCAATATACACCTCCTAACACACTAACCTGCTCCCATTCTATCAAGCACTCTTCCCATCTGCCCGACCCTCATCCTCGCTATCCTTACTCATCTGTCACCTTTCTCCTGACATTCCCTATGTCTATCCACTCCTTCTCTTTACCTTCCCCTATGTAGCCCCATGCGCAATAGTGGCAGTGGAATGCCTTGCTTGGGGTGAGATGATTAAAAAAAAAAAAAATTCTCGTTATTTTATCGTTCTCTCTGCATAATGATGCTTTTATTTTTCTGATATTCTTTTACATCCAGTAAAATCCTTGCATCTTAGTGGCATATTTGCCTTTCTGATATCAACCCTCTGCTATTTCATGGAGCCTGTCAGCATTTATTGCATAGACCTTTAGTATGCAAACTGCGTCAACTAGCAAATATAGCTTACCCGAACGTTTTCATAGAATCTCGCAAAATGTTTTCTTCTGTCAGCTGTAACGAAAGCATCAGTTAGTTTGACCTTATTCTTATAAACAGCAACAGCTGACCTGCCGCTGCAGGGCCTTTCACTAAGATCGATTTCTAATTCCTCTCGAGGATTGCATTTCATTCTACTGACCCATCTAAGAGACCTTACATAAGTGCAACCTTTTTATAAACATCAACTTACTCCTGAGAATATTTGCAGCACTTCCTTTTTGCGTCCAAGGGGGAAGCCATTTTGGAAGAGGATCATGGGTAGGAAAAAGGAAAGTAAATTTGTCTTTTGACCTTCAAGGCAATTCATGGTTTGGAACAGCAAAAACATCTCAAAGGAATGCTTACTGAAAGTTTTTTTTATTATATTAGAATCGACGTTACTTTTTCACTTGCTCTTCCTGTTTACTCATCCGTCTTCTAGTTTCGATCCGGTTCAGTTTTATTGAAATATTTTATTCAATTGTTTCAGAGGTGCAAAGCAAAGCAACGTTTATTAACGCTGCAAAAGAACACGGCGAGTGCTTATATTTACTGTGTATACCAAGAGGAGAAATATTAAGAGCGACAAGGGACAGGGGCAAGTGGAAGTCTATCACCGCTTACGTCATGAAGGGACAGGGTGCATAAAAAAGTATCTACTGGGTTCGGTAAGGCAAGAAAAGGATCATATATTCCAGGATTTAGTCCTATAAATGCATTGGCATACCACAATAAAAGGTGATGGAGCATTTGGTTAAACCGTTCTCCCATAAATGTCTTATAACTTAGTCGTAACTAAAAACTGTTAAACACATTGCCGTAACAGGACCAGAGAACATACTGGCACACTCATACACACACATACATCCCCACACATAAATATATATTTCATTGAATGATATATGCACACTCGTGTACCCGTGTAGTAAAAAAAATGACGGCAAAATATTTGAGATTAACGAGGCAGTACATATATATATATATATTTAAATGATTTGTTTGAAATTTATTTTTTTATCTATACTCGTATTTAATTATATACTGTGTTTATAACCAAACAGTATTATATATTTATTTCTACCGACCTGATTATTTAGGATAAATGTTTGTTACGAAAATGTGTGGCATATGGTAGGATTCGAACCTGCAAACCTTATCCACGTAGGTGAAACCACCAAGTGATCTGGCGCATCTTAGACCTCTCGACCACGAATGACGACCAGTCTAAACGAAGTCAAATTAAGCCTATAACACAATTTTCGATTCATCGTAATAACCATATCTGCTCTGAAATGTATCGTAATGTCAACAAATGTAAACATGTTACGGAAAGATTAACGAAACTGGTTATAAACAACCGACAATATCAAATGATTTGTTACTCGTATTTAAGTAGATATTCTGTTTATAATCAGACAGTATTATATATTTATTTCTACCGGCCTGATTATTTACGATCAATTTTTGTTACAAAAATGTGTGTCATTCAGGGTGTTAAAAATAAATATATAATACTAATCGTAAATGGGTCCAGCTTGTTTCTTCGCTTTGATGACATGACTGACAGTTAAAAGGCTGAAACAAACAATATCCGCGATCTCTTTGAAAGGCATGCCAGTATGTTAGTGCAGCGTTATTATTTTCGAACGCTTTCTTGGAGTGACGTCCATCGCAGACAATGACCGTAGGACAACTAATCGACAGTCGAGACAACTAAATTTACTTTTATGTTTACATAAGATCTCTTCAACTCCTATTGTGATAGAGTTAGTAGGACAATATATTTTTTGATTCATTGCGTTTGTCAGAACGTGATAAAAATCTGATGCAATCACAGATGACGCAAAATCTTTTAAGACCAAAAAAATTTCATCGTACACCCCGAAATTTTTCCTTTGATTTGGATTGATGGATCTATTTTGTTTCTTCGCCTTCATCACACGACTGACGGTTGAAAGGCAGACATCAACAATATCCGCGATCTCTCCGTAAGCTTTGTCAGTGTATTCGTTCAGCGTTACAGTTTTCTTACGTTTCTTTGGAGTCACGTCCATCGCAGACAATAGCTGTTGAACAACTAATCGATAGACGAGACAACAATTTCTTCTTCTTCTATGTGCCCTGTCCCTACAGGACGTAGGCGATCATGGCCTTCCTCGTTTCCCTATCCCTGGTGGCTCTGAGCACGCCTTCTCCTGTTACATTATGCAATCCTCGTTCCGTCATCCACCTGATTAGGTCCTTCAAACATGTTATCCGTTGCTTTCCTGTGTCTCTTTTTCCCTCTATCTGGCCTGTTAGTATCAGATTCTCTAGGCTCTCCTTCCTCATTACATGTCACAGGAACTTCAGCTGTCTCTTCCTGATGCTCAGTATTAATTTCCTTTTGGTTTCCATCATTTCTAAGACCTCATCATTGCTCACATGCTCGAACCATGATATTCGCAGCATCTGTAGAACCACATTTCAGTTGCTTCAAGTTTTCCTTCATCTTTGATGGTATTACCAAGCATTCACTGCCATATTGAAGGACGGGCAGCACGTAGAAATCCAGTACTCTCTTTCTAGTTTCTAGCGAAATTGTCCTGTTTCTTTATACCTTACTCAACTTCTGGAAAAATTTCTAGATGGGATAAAAAATGAATCAATGAAGGATGTGCGAAAGTTTTCAAGGCCAAACAAATTTCATCATATAACCAGAAAATAGATTCCTATCACAGCAAAACACTGCAAATGACCTAATCTGAAAAAGAGAAAGAAATCGATAACACCTTGTAACTCCAATGACTTTAAAAGTGACCGTATCGTGAAAAAAGAAAAGCGATTGTTTCAATTAATTTGCACTAGTTTGGATATCGAGGCATTGAATGGAAACAGTTAGGTCAGCAAGATAAAAGGAATCGTTGAAAATTAACATTGCAGAAGTTCGTCTTTCATTTATGAAAAAGCTGAAGTTTGTGGGACACATAAAGAGAAAGTAAGGCATGAAGAATCTAATGTTCACGGGGCAGATAGAGGGAAAGAGAAACAGGGTAAGGCAACGCGAGACACACTTGAAGGGTTTGAACAAGTGGATAGCTGAGCGAGATTTGTGAAAGATTCCAAAAGCGCAGAAAGCAATGGCAACCTACTGCGGGATAATATTCTGCCCAGTGAGTCATGTCTCTTTCGAGACATGATCGCCCAAGCATGTATCACGTATGGCACTTAACTGACTGACCAAAAGGAAAAGTCTAAAGAAGGACAAGTGATAAGAGTAAATAAAGGTCGTTGATCGCTTATGTTCTGAAGGAACATGGCACATAAATTTAGAAAAAGTAGTAGCTACCAAGAGTAAAGTTTTGTCAAAACTGTGCTCTGTATCATTACAGCAAGCATACTAATACATTTAATGTGTTGTTTTTTAATATGTTCCTTTTGTGTTCATATAATCTTTTATTTAGATTCCTTGAGGTTTCTCTTATGTATTTTTGTGATAATAATTGCAGGCAATAGTGTAAATTTTTCCACCAAGTTTTGACATTGATTGATTAGTATTGACTAAGTCTTTTATTGCTTTAAATGCAGTTGTAAGAAATTTAATGCTGAGTTTAGATAAGTTCTTTTCAGTTGTAGTTGCGATAGAGTTAGTAGGACAATATATTTCGTGATTCATTGGGTTAGTCGATAGGGGCCGTTTTTCGATTTTGGAATATTTCGTGAGCCTTTTGTTTCGCATTGAATATTAGATAATTAGGTTACTGAAGAATCTTAGAAAATGTTTAAATGTATTTCCCCTCTTCGTGTAAATACTGAATGCTGACAAATTTGAGTTCTCTTAAGTAGAATTCTATCATTATACTGGGTTTTATTTTGTTGTTATGATGAGAATAGAAATTTATTAAATCGTTTTCGTTGGTTGATTTTAGGTGAATGGACACTAAGATTTATACTGCAGTATGATATCTGGTAAAACACATAAATTTTTATTTACGGCCATATCACGTTGGCGACACCGGTTCTCGCTCGATCACCGAAGTTAAGCAACGTTGAGCCTGGTCAGTACTTAGATGGGTGACCGCTTAGCAATTCCAGGTGCTGTAAGCGTTTAGTGACGGATGTGCTTTGTGGTGCAGTGGATATCGGCTCGGAAAGAGAAATCGGTGAGCCGAATTCGAATTCTAGTTGAATACCCTGCATTCAGTTACGCACTGGTACCCTTGGGAAAGGTATTAACCCATCCCTTCCCACCAGTTATGGATTAAATAATAAAGATAGGACTTGGGGATCCTGCCCTTAAAAAACAAATCCCAATGAATTTTGAGACTCGAAAAGAAAAATTTATTACTAGACACAAAACTTATATAAAAACAACAATAAATTGTTGAAAGAAAAAGGTATTACCAGCAATAAATAAAATTTAGTTGGCAATAAATGACCCGCCGAAGCTGATATGCCATACAACAACCAACCAACATTAATGCTTTTTTCCATTTTGTATGTAAATTTTAGTGTTCGTTCGACTTCGTTTAGTTTATTGTCTAGTTCAGGTAAATTAGTATCACGAGCATATATTCATACATCATGATCAGTATATCGAAAGTATGTTGATTTTATATATATATATATATATATATATATATATATATATATATATATATATATACCTGATTATTATTATATATACAAGATTATTATTATTATTATATATATATATATATATTACCAGATTATTATTTGCTTATCCTTAACTAGCAGTATAACCCAGCGTTGCTCGGGTGTAATGAAAGTTTTTTTTTATATATATTATCGATTTTCTGCACTATTATAAAAACTGCAACCCTGAAACTTCTGAATATCGTTTCTTATGTCTTTGTCTATGAGTGTATCAAATTTGATTAAAATCGGACCACTTTTTCTATAGCCCGATTTTTTCGATTATCGATTTTCGGTATTTATTGGGGGTATCTCGACACAAGACCTAGCTAAGAACACTCGTAGACGCTTATAGTACAATTGTGAAAATCGGTTCAGCCGTTTCGGATTCTATAGGTAACGGACACACACACACACACACACACACACACACACACACACACACACACACACACACACACAGAGACAAAGTTCCATTTATAAATAAAATCCAATCAAACTCACGTATAATCTTTCGTGTACTACAATCAAAAGATGTCAGAAATGAGATATAACGTTGACAGATATTATTTTCATTCATTTTTTAAGATACTTAATAAGGTACAGCTAATTTCTGACATCTTTTGATTGTAATACGCGAAAATTATCCGTGGGTTTGAATGGATTTTATTAAGAATAATCAAACATATTGTTTGCAATTTATTTAATCTGACATGCTTAAAAAATTTTTTCTGCCTAAACACACACACACACACACACACACACACACACACACACACACATATATATATATATATATGTATTACGGCCATAATTATTAGGCCACCTCAGTGTTTTAAAAAATTATGTATTTCATAGTATTTTTAGTAATTATTACCAAGTGGATAATTGTAAACGAAAATAGAATGGTTCTTTTGTTATTATTAATTTGCAAAATTTTACAAGGCAACCAGAAAGCCTTTGCTTCTGCCAGCCAAAAAGAAGAAGAGACTAGCATGTGGAAGAGAGCACAGAAACTGGACACCAGAACAGTTCATTTGATGCAGATGTTACTGTGCTGTATTAACAAAAGAATCATTCTATTTTCATTTAGAATTATTCACTTGGCAATAAATACTAAAAATAGTATGAAATACATAATTTCTTTTAAAAACTGGGATGGCCTAATAATTATGGCCGGTAGTGTATATAAACATTTCCCAGCATCCTTTTGTTTCTAATGTGTTTATGTAATTTTGTGACAATTATTACGGGCGTTTAAGTAAATTTCTAATTCAAGTTTTGGCTTATTGATTGATTAGCATTGACTAAATCTTTTATTCCTTTAGATGCAGTTGTAAGAAATTTAATGTTGAGTTTAGATAAGTTCTTTTCAGTTGTAGTTTGTTGGACAATATATTTCTTGATTCATTAGGTTAGTCAAGAAGGGCCGTTTTTTTAATTTTGGAATATTTTGTAAGCTTTTTGTTTCGCATTGAATGTAAACTAATTAGGCTTTCGAAGTCGCTTGAAAGTGTTTTCAATGTATAAAAATGTTGTTCTGGTCGAAGGAAAAAAGAATCCACTCAGACAAAATTTTTTAGAGAGTGCCTTATCACAATGTCATCCGCAGTAAATTCACATCGTGGCGTTTCCCTTCCATATTCTTGCTTTCCTGATAACTAAAACCTACAGGAATTTAAATGCAATGTCAATTCCCATCTCTTATCCACTTGACTCCAGTACTTTCTACCCTTTATATCTTTTCCTTTCTCTCTACTTCTGCAACTGTCATCACACCTGTATTCCCATCCTTCTTTAGCTCCTTTCTGACATCTCCTGTAACTGGTTCGTCTTTCTCTTTACTCTCCTATCTAATCTTTTTCTCTTATATAGCCCCCTGCGCATCAGTGGCGTTACCGCCTTGCTTGGAATGAAATGATTAAAAAAAATCACCATCATTTGCAGACCTTCTGTTATCACAGAGTGGGATATCAAATAACAAAAGTGATAGAAACAAAAAAGAAAGAAGAATCTGAATGAAATCGGATAGATAAAGAAAAAAAAATTAAATTTAAAAATTCCCAGCATCCCTCGTTCGTTCGTATGTGTGGTCGCACAAACGGAGCACATTTAGTCTGTTTAAATCCTTAAGGACAAAACGCATGACACGAAAACTTTTTTTCATATTGTTGTACATTTTTCGCCAATAGTGTTCTTGATAAATAATGATTTATATATCCTTATCTCAGTTATCTCATATTCCCCCCCTTATATATATATATATATATATATATATATATATATATATATTTGAGAAAATGCTTACAGCGATATTTGACACCAGATACAGTCTTCACAACAAAGCAGGGCACTTTTATCTTTTCTTGTTAATTTCACGACTTAGGCTTTTAAACAAGAATTTTTTTTTAACTTAAAGAAAAATTTATTTTTCATTTCAATTCCTCGAAGGCATTAAAAACTAAAAATATAAAACCATTTTCACATCAACTCTCCCTTCATCACCCTGGCTGATGCATGATTTCAATTCAGTTTTCTTTCTATACTTCTGTTAAAAGGTCTTATTTTTTCTAATCAATCCTTTCTCACTCGTTTTTGCTTACCTGATCTCCCCCGATGCCTGTTTCACCTCCACCGCCATTCACTTGCCCTACAAATCCCAAGCATTCTTCTCCGATCATTTTCTCCAACAACCGCCAATATGACGTTCGTTCTTTCGGTTTTCACCCGATTCCATCGTTATCTTATTTCCCACGCCCCTCATCATGAGGCCTACAAGCATCCCCGCTACCCGTCATTCGTCCTACGTTGCAATGGTTCTCGTCAATAACAGCTCAATGCTAATGTCACCCAGTGCTTTGTTCAATCTTTTTTCGTTCCATAAATTTTATAGACTATTTCAAAGTAATTTATTAATATTTTCAAAATTTCTATAACTGAAAGAGCATCTCAAATCCGTGCCACAACATTCTGCTTTTCTTTGGTTTTCTTCGTTTATATCATCGTCTACTCCTTTCTTTTCTTGCTTTTTATATGCTCTTTATATCTAAACTTATTTATAAATGGAGCTTTGTGTGTGTGTGTGTGTGTGTGTGTGTGTGTGTGCGTGTGTGTAGACTTCGAAACGGCTGAACCGATTTTCTTGAAAATTTACACAGTTGTACTGTAAGCGTCTGCGAGTGTTCTTAGCTAGGTTTTGTGTCGAGGTACCCCCGATAAATATCGAAAATCGATAATCGATAAAATCGGGATATAGAAGGAGTGGTCCGATTTTAATCTAATTTGATGCACTCATAGACAAAGACATAAAACGATATTTAGAAGTTTCAAGGTTGCAGTTCTTACAATAGTGCAGAAAATCGATAATATATATATAAGGCATTATGTTTGTGTGTGTGTGTCTGTTTATCTGCCTGTATGTCTATATTTCTTTCAGCCTTTTATTTTAGTTTTTGCTTCGGGTTTGACTCTAAGTAGGTATAATTGTAGTTCTTAGTCTCAGCCATGATACCATTTACTCAGAGGACATTTTTAGCCTTCAAAATTCAGTTTACGACGAAAAAGACTTATTTGATATCGATACCAGGAAATCAAAATTTGGCTTACATCCATTCATTTTTCTTTCAGTCTACGGTTTCGCTTTAACTGGAAACAACTATTGCTTTTTAGTCTTTCGTGCCAAAGAGTCTGAGCTCCAGGACCATGGATTAGTTTTAAAGCTTTCATTACACCCGAGCTGCCTGGCTTCTAAAGATTTCGTTCTTTCAGCGATGACTAGTTTTATTTTCGGCCTGATGTTTCTTTTTATTATGCTGACAACTTCCTCAAAAGACGTCTGTTCTAATTCCTGTGGGTACGCTGTTGTGGAGATTTTCTTTAACGCTTCGCACCACACGGAAGACATAAACAAGTCCATTATTTGGTTCTGTCCGCCTTCTATACTGGAGTCTTTGAGATTACGCACAAAAACTTTTACCCGAACATCGACGTATTCAGAATCGTTTAAGGGACCAAAGCATCCCATCTTTTAATGTCTGGTTTATCTCGGTTGTTTCGCTGAGGTGGCAGGTTGATACCGAGAAGATGTGGACTGAATATCTACAGCACAACATCCGAGCTAAGGGATATTAATGCAATAAGTCAAACACCATAAAACACAACAACAGTAGAAGAGAGAAGTTAAGTCTTTAGATTCGCAGGGAGCACAGACCAATATTAATCACCAATGACATTCCGAATTAACCCAGACTGAAATTAGTCTTTATTTTCATAGCTACCTCAGTCCATAGACCATTCCATTATTGGGAGCACTAGAGATGTGTTAGCTGCTTTATAAAAATTCTCGAAGATTCGGCACTCGAAGATTCGGTACACCATGACGTAGTAGTTGATTTAGTTCGCCGTGGGATACTTGCACAGTATTTTTCAACTCTCTCTCATCACACTACTTCCTTTTTATTCTTCGTATTCCCTCTTCACTGTGGGATATATGCACATTGCCTTCCAACTGTTCCTCAACATACAACACCTTTGTTAAACTTCCTTGTCCCTCTTTGCTGCTGGAGTATTCCTTCTTATACGTCCTGTTTCCTCTTCGTCGTGGGATACTTGCATAGTATTTCATAAATCTTTCTCAACATACAACTCCCTCTATATTATTTGTTCTTCACTGTTCGCAGTCGGATATCAGTACAGTATTTCCCAACTTTTTCTCATCATACAACTCCCCTTATACTCTTCGTGTTTCCTTCTCGCTGTTGAATATCTCTAAAAAGATTTTCGACACTTTCTCATCATACTATGCACTTTTTATTTTTTATGTCCCCCCGATCGCTGTTGGATATCTGTAAAGATTTTTTCGAGACTTTCCCATCATAATAAGCACTTTTTATTTTTTTCTGTACCCTGATCGCTTTTGGATATCTGTAAAGAATTCTTTGACATTTTCTCATCATACTATGCACCATTTTTCTGTCCCCTGATCGCTGTTAGATATCTGTAAAGAATTTTTCGTCACTTTTTCATCATACTACGCACTCTTTATTTTTCTTGTCCCTGATCCCTGTTGGTTATCTGTAAAGAAGTTTTCGACACTTTCTTATCATACTATGCAATTTTATGTTTTTCTGTCCCCTGAAGGAAATAAATAAAAGAATTGACAGGACAAAAAACCTGCTCTTCAACAGGATGTATAAAATCTAAGGATGGGACAATCATTTTGGGGAAAGAGGAAATACTCCAACGATGGGAAGAATATATAAAAGATCTTTTCCACGACAAGAGAGAGCAACGAATAATACGCAAAGATGAGGACGAATCGGAAATATTAAAGTCTAAAGTGAAATCTGCAGTAGCCAAGCTGAATAGAAACAAAGTAAACGGCATAGTCATAGAGCTGCTGATAGCCATGGAAGAATTTGGTATAGAGAAAATTACAGAAATAATAAATTAAATTTATAATAGTGGTGTAATACTTAATTTATTTTCATAGCACTACCTAAGAAGCCAGGAGCAAACGAGTGCGAACTCCACAGAACCATCAGTTTAATGAGCCATATAACAAAACTGATCGTCCGAATCCTGATGAATAGAGCGAGAAGCAGAATCAGGCCAGAGATAGGACAAGAACAGTGTGGTTTCGTGGGAGACACTGGAATAAGTAATGCCATATTTATGATTAGGATGCTCTCTGAAAGGGCAATACAAATGAAGAAGGACTTATACCTGTGCTTTATTGATTATGCTCGGCAACCTTGACATATTTGAGAAAGACTTGAGAGTAATCAGGAATCGTTACTGGCATAAAACTGCCTGCATACGCACAGGTAATGAATTCGGCAGATATACAAAGATAGAAAGAGGCGAAAGACAAGGATCTGTCTTTTCACCGGATATGTTCAACTTGTACAGCGAGAATATTTTGAGGACACTCGAAGTTATGCCTGGATTTGTCATCGGAAGCCACAATTTAAACAACCTAAGACACGCAGATGATACAGTGCTGATAGTAGACACAGAAAAGAAACTACAAGACCTACAGAAGGTAGCTGAAGAAAGTAACAAGAAAGGACTACAAATAAACTGCAAGAAAACCGAATGCATGGTCATTAGTTAAAAGGGCAGCCCAATATGCCAAATACAGGTCGGGGATACTAGAATCAAGCAGTTACAGAAATTTACATACCTGGGAATGTTATAACAGAAGACGGAAAGTGCGACATAGAGATCCGAAGGCGAATTGGAAAAGCGAAGGAAGCATTCCAGAAGTTGAGTAAAGTATTAAGAAACAGGACAATTTTGCTAGAAATAAGGAAGAAAGTGCTGGATTGCTATGTGTTGTCCTTTCTTCAATATGTCAGTGAAGGAAAAACTTGAAGCAACTGAAATGTGGTTCTACTGAAGGATGCTGCGAATATCATGGATCGAACATGTGAGCAATGATGAGGTCTTAGAAATGATGGAAACAAAAAGGAAATTAATACTGAGCATCAGGAAGAGACGGCTGAAGTTCCTGGAACATGCAATGAGGAAGGAGGGCTTGGAGAATCTGATACTGACAGACCAGATAGAGGGAAAAAGAGACAGGGGAAAGCAATGAATAACATATATGAAGGACCTAATCAGGTGGATAACGGAACGAGGGTTGCATGGTGTAACAGAAGAAGGCATGCTCAGAGCCACCAGGGATAGGGAAACGTGGAAAGCCATGATCGCCTACATCCTGAAGAGACAGGGCACATAGAAGAAGAATAAGATCTCTGTTGGATGTCTGTAAAGAATTTTTCGACACTTTCCCCTCATACTAAGCGCTTTGTATTTTTCGTGTCCCTGGTCGTTGTTGGATATCTGTACAGAATTTTTCTACACTTTCTCATCATACTACGCAGTTAATTTTTTTCCGTCCCCTGGTCGCTGTTGGATATCTGTATAATATATTTCTACACTTTCTCATCATATTACTCACTTTTTATTTTTCCTGTTCCCCGTTCGTTGTTGAATATTTGTACAGGATGTTTGTACAATTCCTCATCTTACTACTCGCTTGTAATTTTCCTATCCCCTGATCGATTTTGGATATATGTACAGTATTTTCCTACTCTTTCTCATTATACTTGTACCTTTTTTTCTTTCTCTTCCTATTTCTCTGTTGGATATCTGCGTAACCCTATTTGAAGATTGCTCATATTATTCCCGCCTCCCCTCCCCGACTTCAATGATATCAACACCTGTGGAAGTTGTGGTGAAAACTGGCACAGAGCTAGATGGTATAGGCTTGATAGGGGCGCCACACCATTTAGAATAAAAAAGGAACCTGAAGAATGGGAAGAAGTAAGAAGGGTCACCCCAGTAGTAAGAGGAAGACTGGTCCGTATCAGAACGACTTGAATTGGGTACTGGGCATGCGATCGTGAGGATTATTTTGCAGCAAATTGCCCCATGAGGAGGTGCTGGTTTTGTGAAAGACCAGGTTACCTGAAGAGAAGCTGTCCTCGGCGACGGAGAACAAGCGAAATAAGTAGCGTCGGCTTTCGGTCACCTAAATTGAAGGGGCTACTGTCGGCACGCTTGACCGTTTGGCGTGAGATCCAAGGCATTACGACACAAAAGGAGATATCTAGGGTGTCTCATGTGTTCGTAGAAAGAGAAGGGCGTCATTGTGAGATATTAGTGAGAGGGTCAGTAGTAAGAACTGTAATAGATACTGTTGAATCAGGAAGATTATGGACGCTTGAGATATAAGGGTAACTTGAAGGTGGCAGATATTGAAATTACTCAAGCGGCGGGAACCATGATGAAGATAAAGGGATGGTGAATCGCCAGTTGGAAGTATAGGAGACGAGCAGCGTCTAGAGGTTTTATGTATCCTCAGGTTTGTGTTAGGAGGCGATTTTGGAACAAGACTGGCTTCATCGTTATGAAACCGGAAAAGAGGTTAATCCCCCTGCCTTTATGGTTAAAGATAGAAGAGTACTATTGGTATCGACAAAAGGCAGGACAGTACCGAGGAAAGAAGTTAGAGTTCTGAAGGTAAATAAGGCAAGAAAGGTGGGGTGGAAGACCAATAATAAGATAATAGAAATAGACATTGACTTCATAGAAGATGAGTCAATTGAGTGGGAAGAAGAAGATAAAATACCTCTCTCTTAACCCCAGGAACGACTGAGAGAAAAAATAGGTCAGAGGTTGAGTCAAAGTTACCTCAACCAGAAGCAAAGATGAGCCCTAGTGACGAACTCCAAGTTTGTAGTTTAAAACTTACCTAGTCTGGAGAGGAATAAAGCCAGTGCTAGGAAGATGAAGTGCTAACTGATTGGGATAGTGAATAAGAAATATTTTTCTCTCGGTTACAAACACAAGTGGAAGAACGTGTGAAGAGAGCAGGTGTATGTCCGAAGCTACCCCTCAAGAAAGGATTGAGACTGGCAGGAAAACCGGAGTCTCATAATGGAGGCTCTATTAGAGTATAGTGGAACAAACTAGACCGGTATCATTTGTGGTCTGGGATAAAATGACCGGACGTACAAGAAGGGCTCATGCCAATGATCTGAAATTAGCAGAAAAAACTGAATAAATAAGAGGTAATCCTAAGAAAAAGAGGGCTAAAAAGATGAAAGCAACCCTAATGGAGCCAGAGCGCATGGAAACAGACGAAGACTCTGGGGATTAAGAAAACATGAAGATAAAAAACCAGCAAGTGGGGACTCGACATAGCTGGAAGGAGCGACGTGTGTGACACCGTGAAGCGACTTCACTCTGATCATAAATCCCCAAAGGGCAGCAGGAAAACTGGCTATTAAAAGAAAAACTAACATCAGTGAAAACGCCCAGGGCAGTGGTTGGAAGCTCCTCAAGATTGGAGGAGAATCAAGAGAGAGATGGAGGAGGAAGATGTACTACCCCTCTCTTCGCTCCAAGACCGACTGAGAGAAGAGAATAGGCCAGAAGTTGAACCAGAAATAACCTCCGAGGAAAAGTTAGAAGGGGCAGACAACAAAGAAGAGAAGAGATCAGAAGTTGAACCAGAAGTAACCTCTGAGGAAAAGTTAGAAGGGACAGACAACAAAGAAGAGAATAGGCCAGAAGTTGAACCAGAAATAACCTCCGAGGAAAAGTTAGAAGGGGCAGACAACAAAGAAGAGAAGAGATCAGAAGTTGAACCAGAAGTAACCCCCGAGGAAAAGTTAGAAGGGACAGACAACAAAGAAGAGAATAGGTCAGAGGTTGAACCAGAATTATCCCTGAAACAAAGACTAAGAGGAGCAAAGAAGCCCAAGTCTCCGTAAGAAGATAAGGTAATAAAAACTGAAATGGATGGATCCGGTGTTGGTGCGCAACAACGCCGAGCTCTTTGTTATCTACCCATTTATTCCCCAAAGAAGCTGAGTGTTGAGACTGGGAGCTGTGGCTAATAGATCACGAGGGACGGAGAAATTTACCTGCCCATTCCGTTTTCGGGCTGCATACTGGCCAGAAAAGAAGCTGAGTGTTGAGACTGGGAGCTGTGGCTAACAGATCACGAGGGACGGAGAAATTTACCTGCCCATTCCATTTTCGGGCAGCATACTGGCCAGAAAAGAAGCTGAGTGTTGAGACTGGGAGCTGTGGCTAACAGATCACGAGGGACGGAGAAATTTACCTGCCCATTCCGTTTTCGGGCAGCATACTGGCAAGAAAAGAAGCTGAGTGTTGAGACTGGGAGCTGTGGCTAATAGATCACGAGGGACGGAGAAATTTACCTGCCCATTCCGTTTTCGGGCTGCATACTGGCCAGAAAAGAAGCTGAGTGTTGAGACTGGGAGCTGTGGCTAACAGATCACGAGGGACGGAGAAATTTACCTGCCCATTCCGTTTTCGGGCAGCATACTGGCAAGAAAAGAAGCTGAGTGTTGAGACTGGGAGCTGTGGCTAACAGAACACGAGGGACGGAGAAATTTACCTACCCATTTCGTTTTCGGGCAGCATACTGGCCAGATGTGTGTCCGACAGCGTCATTGATAATGGCATCCGTCCTTCAGGGCAGGAGGGCCGCGCACCTGACTAAAATTCAACTAGCCTCCAATTCAACTTGTCCTAAAAGATGACAATATAAACTAAGGAATGTGTAAATGTGAACGAAAGAGACATAGATGGTTAAAGGAATAGAAACTGGGATATCTTGTTGCCTTTCAGGTATGGCCGACATAAGAAGGTTCATGCTAGTAACAATGAGGATGATGGTGATAAGAGTAGCTTGGAAATTAGGCCAAAATACGATTTTCAAGAAAATGAGCGAAGTAGTAATAACTAGATCAAAGTGGCTGGCCACATTTGTGATCGATTTAAATCCATACGAGCTATTGCTAAGCAAATTGGAGAGTGAAATCAGGTAAAAGGTGACCGAGAATTACCCCACAGAAACGGGATACTTGTTATATTCTTTAGAGTGGGACATAACTATGTTTGGAAGAGATAAAAAATTACCTGAAGGCAATTCAATTATTACAAATTAGAGGGAAAAGAGCAATAGTTCCCATTGTAGCGTTGGAAGTTTTATTTGGGACCGTAACGGACAATTAGGTTAGAGTCATAAAACAAAGACTGGGAGAGTTGGAGAAAAACCAAAAATTTATAGCCAAGGTGGTACAGAATAGCGTATCAATATTGAATGTAACAGGGCTGGAGTTAACAAAGAATAGTATGAAAATAAACTGGCTGACAACTAATTTAATGGGGGAAAGCAGGAGATAGCTAATATAACTGAGGCGCCCAAGCGTGTTTCATGTATGGAACTTAACTGATTATCAGCTGATTGCTTTCCTTAACAAAATAGAACAATCTAGTCAATCCCAAATAATTTTACTAGAACACGTGAGGTCTCAACTGTAAATGTTGTTCTTGGGTCATTTGTCCCAAGTATAGTGACCTCTGGACATTTAGGAGAATTGTTAATCAAGATACAAACTGAGTTATCTCATCGTTTAAGGTTACCGGTGGACCCCTCTAAGGAATTATGGAAATATTATAGTGCCCTGGGTTGAATAACTTTGTTAGCGGATAAAAAATTAGTGGTCGTAGCGTCCATACCTTTACTGGACAGTGACAGTTTGTCGGAAATACACCTGGTTATAAATTTACCTATTCCATATCCTCGACCACAAGAAGGCCTGGGGGCAATAACCAGATAGCAAATTGAAACAGAGCATATGGCTATGAATGCGGCCTGAACGAAATTTATGATGTTAGTAACAGAAGAACCTAGGAAGTGTAGATACGATCCCTTTGGAACATGTATCTCACTGAGTCCAATCTATGTTACCTAAACACTGTAAACACTGACTGTGTATACTAAAACTATTTAAAAATAACAGAAAGAGGGTTGAAGAATATTGCCTGGTTGAGATATGAACTGATACTGGATTACTGCAAGCAATCAGTATAACTGAGGAAGTTTTGGTAATAGTCACTCAGGAATTCATTGATCTTTTCAGAGTGTGTGAAGGAGAACCCACTAAGACGCTGAGAGTGAAGCCACCATTAAACCTGATAAAATTATCCCGGGGTTTTCTGAGATCGGCATGTCCAGTTCCCTAACCCAATATTATCAGGCTGAAGATAAATTTGAAAAAAAGACTCAATACTGAAATTGGTTGATAAAATACTAAATAACTGCACACAGTTCTGTAATCCGGTAATGAATAAATACCCAAAGGTCACGATAGAGCGAATACTGGAGTTACTAAAGCTAAAAGATAAAATTAATATGGATCAGTTAAAAAAAGATATGAATTGGAAGAATAGTAAAATAATATTAGTAAACTGGTCAGTGGGGAGCAGTACTTTATGGGTCGTTGTTGCGTTGGTAGTGGTAGTGTGGAAAATAAGAAAATACAGAGAGAAACGGAATAACAAGGTCTCGGTGAGCGTACAACAGACAAAGAAGGGAATACTGTCTGAACTGAACAGAACCGTCAGGGGATGACAAGATCCAATTGAATCTGACGGCGGGAGCTGAAGAAGAACCGACTCTTGTAAGAAGTCACTGAAACCGTCCCTTGCAAAGATGAGGTTGGAAACAAAAAAGAAATAAACCAAGAGAGACACATACATAATCACACCTACATACACATCTGAAAAATAGGGAGAGGAAACGACTTGTTATTTCTGCTGAAACGAGTGTGAATCCTATGTTTTAATAAAGAGACTGTTGCCGCATGAAAAAAAATTGCATGTTATTGCATGGAAGTAAAGGAAAAGAACATTTTTACATTATTGTATGGAATTCAAAGAAAGGATATTTTTACATTTGCATAGGATTAGAAGAAGGACACTTCTATTATGCATGGAAATTGTTTTTTTTTTGTATTGGGGGCTATAGCCTAAAACGTATAACGTATGCTAAATAGTGTAACTGGTAGTTATAGTGTCATTGACTTTGGGAGTGATGTAACCCTATTTCCAGATGGCTGGTATTATTATAGGTGATTTTAAGGATGAGAAGAGATTTCTCTAAAAATTGGAGAATACAATTATTTTTGTCAACAAAAGCAGTCGAAGTGATGAAAAGTGGAAAATACAGATTCAAAGTTACAATGAGTGCAAAATTGCTTTTGTTTGGAAAAGTAAGTGAATTTATCAAAGTTAGTTAGTTAAAATATTTTCATTAGGTTTCGACGATTTGTGACTCTAGGTCAAAACTAGGCCTTGAGGATTTCCTGTTTACTAACTAGACAGCTGGTAGGAACAGGCAGATAATAACAGTGAGTGAGATTTTCTCCCATCCTAAATGGTTAAATGATATTACTTATATTTCAAGATGATAAGACGTATATAAGGAGGTAGAAATAGAAATCCCATACCTAACTCCAACACACCGGTTTTGTTCCTTTTTAATAAAACTTAAGCAGAAAACGAAATTCAGCGAGACGGTGACCTGCGATGAATGGATGCGGTCAAGCTGAAATAACCTGCTATCAGAGATATTGCAAGAGAAGTTACGTCCAAACTCGGCAAGCTGCAAATTGAACAAACCATCGTTGTGTGGAGATAATACCTCACAAATATTAGCGTGCTACTGAAATACCAGTCAATTGATTTTTTTGCGTTACTTAGCTTTGACTTGCTTATGATTTTGTATCAATACGATATATATATAAATGTATAAATCTACATCGTGGCGTGGCTGTCTAAAATCTGGTTTTTCATTATATACCGTTCCTTCGAGTGTGTGGATTAACCTAGTCGGATGTTGACAAGTGATCCTGCTTTGGACCATCAGAGATTAACAACACAACGTGGGCGGGATCGACCAAAGGTTGCTGAATCTGTCCTTTTTTGCTTATCACATTGCTGCGGTTTTATTCTTTCTGTTCTTTCCCAGGTTTTTGTTATCTACACAATAATTTCTTTCTCTTTCTTGTCATACTGCTTTCTTTTTATAGTGCATTCTTTTCATTTCTGCTGTTCTTCACTTGCTGCTGGATATCTTTACTCCATTTTCCTTCTGTTTTTCTTCATACTACTCATTTTTTATTCTTCCTTTTCCCCCCTTGCTCTTGGATATCTGTTTACCATTTTCCTTTTCTTTCTGAGCATAATACACATTTTTCATTATTGCAGTTCTCTCCTCGCGGTTGTATGCCTATATTTTCTTTCTCTTTCTCATGATACTGCTTCCTTTTCATTCTTCCTGTTCTCTCTTGGTTGTTTAATATCTATACAGTATTTTCCTTCCCTTTCTCAGAATAACTCTCCCTTTACCTTCTTCCTGTTTCAACCTCGCTGTTGGATATCTGCACAATATGTTTCCCTCTTTCTCATCATACTACTCTTCTTTTTACTTCCTGTTGCCTCTTCGCTGTTCGATATCTGTACGGTATTTTCCTTCTCTTTATTATATTCCTTTTCATTCTTCCTGCTTCCTCGTCACTGTTCGATATCTGTACTGTATTTTCCTTCTCTTACTCCTCATACTATTTCTTTTTTCAATCTCCATTTTTGGAACTTGCTTATATCTGTACAGCATTTTGTTTTCTCTTTCCTCATACTTCTCTCTAATCTTTCTCTTCATAGTTATATCTCCCCCTTTCTTTCTCTAATGATGCGGCAAATGTCTCTTTATTAAAACATAGGATTCTCCCCCGTTTTAGCAGGAATAACAACAAGTCCTTTCCTTTTCCTTTTTTTTCAGATTTGTAAGTGGGTGTGATTATATATGTGTCCCTCATGGCTTATTTCTTTTTTGTTGCCAACCTCCTCTCTGCAAGGGAAGGTTTCGGTGACTTTTTACAGGAGTCGGTTCTTCTTCAGCGATCGCCGTCAGATTCAACTGAATCTCTTCATCCTCTGCCGGTTCTGTTCAGTTCAGATAGGGATCGCTAGACAGTATTCCCTTATTTGTCTGTTGTACTCTCACTGAGACCCAGTTTTTTCTTTCTCGCTGTCATCTTTTTTTTTTATTTAAAATGTTTTATTATATGATCTTTTCCTTTAAATCTTTCTCACTCTCTTTCTCTCTCTTTATTTTCCTTCTTTCTTTACTTCAATATTTTCCTTCTTCTTTGGTCAATCGTTTTTTATTTTGACATTTATATATTCTTTTCAACGTTCTTTTTCTCCTTTTTGTTTTCGTTACTACCCCGATTCTTGGATTTAATGTACAAATCTCGGCTTCTTTTAAAACGTTCACACGTCATGATTTTCGTTATCTCTTCATTTTTCATTCTCTCAGATTTTTTTTATTCCTTTATTCATTATTCCTATATTTCCTTTTTTATCTTTTTTATTTCATATTATCTTCTTTCTTTCTTTCTTTCTTTCTTTTTTGACATTTTCTTTCATTTTTTCTTTTTAGTTTGTTCTTCTTTTTCTTCTTTTTGTAGAGTTTACTTTCTTTTATTTTTTCTTTGTTTCTTTGTTTCTTTGTTTCTGTTTCTTTGTTATTTTTCTTCATTCTATATTCTTTTCTTTTCATTGTATATACTTTTATTTTTTTCTTTATTATACATACTTTTATTTTTTTTATCTTTTATTGCTTCTACTATCTTCTTTATGGATATTTTTTGTTTTGTTTTTATTTTTTTATTTTTTATTTTTGTTTTTCTATATCTTTCTTCTGTCTTTTCTTTTTCTTTTCTTCGCTTTCTTCGCTTTTTTCTTTTTTGACTTTTTTCTTTCTTCTTTACTCTACTTTTTCAATTCGCTTTATGTATTTTCCTTTCTTTACGTCTTTTTCTTTCTTATTTTTTTTCATCCAATTTCTATCTTTCCTTTTCTTTTTTTCTTAATTTTTCCTACCTTTTTTTATTGTTTTTCTCTTCTTTCTTTCTTTCTTTCTTTCTTTCTTTCTTTAACTTCTTTTTCGTCTTTTGTTTTTATTTTATTTTTCTTTCTTTTCTCCCTTTTCTTTTATTCTTGGGTTCATTTTATCCTTGCCTTCCCAATCTTTCAATTTTCCTCCATTTTCACGACACTTCTAATATTAACAGGGAATTTTGATGCCATTCACTTTTTTTTGTTTCTGTATTTAAACGACAAATGAAGAATTTAATGCACAGAAATGTAACTCCCTTCTCCCCAATTTCTCGATAGATCTAATTACATCTTCTTATCTATCTGGTGACTTTTCTTTTCATACCATCATCTCTGTCCCTTCACCTCTTTCTCTGCTGGTTGCTACTCGACCATACGACTTCTGAATGCACATGGGCCAATGTCTTTCCTTGCTTGCTCTTCGGGAAAGCTGGTTTTTCTTAATATCAATGTGTCGATAACACTATGTTACCCTTGAATGTGAACCTCACGGTAGCCTTCAGAGCAACTGGCGATCTCGATCAGAGAGAAGAAAATAAGAATTTTAAATTCAGAATTTTAAAAAGAAAGAAATATAGTAATTTTTCATTTTCTGTTCATTCATCCATTAATTTATTCGTTATTGTTCAACTTTTATACTTTTTATTTCTTTTTCTTTCTTTTCACTCAATCGTGTTTTCATTCTTTCTATTTTTTCTTCTCTTTTTCATATACAACGTATTTCTTTCTTTTTTCTTTCTTTCTTGTTTCTTTTCGTATACAACATATTTCTTTCTTATTTCTTTCTTTCTTTCTTTCTTTTACCTTTTTTCTTTCTTTTCATATACGACATATTTTTTCTTTATTTTTCTTTTTTCATATACGATTATTTCCTTTCTTTCTTTTCATATACGTTGTATTTTTCTTTCTTTCCTATTTTCTTTACATATATAACGTATTTCTTTTTTCTTTCTTTCTTTCTTTTTTCTTTCTTTTCATATATGTCTCTTTCTTTCTTTCTTTTCATATACCACGTATTTCTTTCCCTCTCTCTTTCTTTTTATATACGATGTATTTCTTTCAATCTTTCTTTTTTCTTTCTTTTTATTCGATAGGAATTTTTCTTTGTTTCTATTTTTCCTTATTTTCATGCGATGTATTATTTTCCTTTCTTTTTTCTTTCTTTTAATATGCAATCTATTTCTTTCTTTCTTTTTTCTTTCTTCTTTCTTTCTTGTTTCTTTTCGTATACAACGTATTTCTTTCTTTCTTTCTGTCTTTCTTTCTTTCATTCTTTTACCCTTTTTCTTTCTTTTCATATACGACGTATATCTTTCTTTTTCTTTCTTTTTTTTCAGATACGACATATTTTTTCTTAATTTTTCTTTTTTCATATACGATTATTCCCTTTCTTTCTTTTCATATACGTAGTATTTTTCTTTCTTTCCTATTTTCTTTTCATATAGAACGTATTTCTTTTTTCTTTCTTTTTATGTATGTCTATTTTTTCTTTTTTTCTTTTTTTGTTTCTTTCTTTTTTCTTTCTTTTCATATATCACGTATTTTTTCCTTTCTCTCTTTCTTACCACATACACTGTATTTCTTTCAATCTTTCTTTTTTCTTTCTTTTTATTCGATAGGTAGTTTTCTTTCTTTCTATTTTTCTTTATTTTCATGCGATGTATTATTTTCCTTTCTTCTTTCTTTCTTTTCATATGCAATCTGTTTCTTTCTTTCTTTCTTTTTTCTCGCCGAATTGTTTCACAACCCACATTTTGGGTTTATATGTATATATTGATGTTTGTATTCTATCAGTGTTCTTCCTTTCTTCTCTCCCTATTTACCTACGCTTTTCCCCTACTCTTCTTATATCATCATCATCGCATGCATAACATTTAACTATTCCCCGCCGCCCATTTCCATATCACTTCATTCTCCCTTTTCGTTATTTAAACAATCTCGTAATGAGCTAGATTAGGCCCGACCTGAGGCGAGGTGGTTTCAGTCTCGATTCAGGTTCAAAGGTCACCTGACTGCATTCGTCTACTACCGGAGGCTATGGGAGGGAAACACGTTAATCACGTCGTCTTTGAGATTTCAGTCACACGGAGCCATGGGGGGTGCGTTGTGCCCACGGAATAAGGACCAAGAGTAACCACACCCATTGCTAGACCAACACCCATAAAATTAATAGAATATTTGTTTTTTGTTGCATCTTCAGGAGTCACACTTGCTTAATGTCATGAAAAGAAAAGGTAATGCTATATATATATATATATGAAATGATTTGTTTGAACATTATTTTTGATCGATACTCATATTTAAATAGATATTCTGTTTTTAATTAAACAGTATTATATATTTATGTCTACCGGTCTGATTATTTTTATTACGAAAATGTGTGTCATTCGGCAGGATTCGAACCTGCGATTCCTATCCACTTCTACCATGTGATCTGGCACATCTTAGATCTGGCACATCTTAGACCTCTCGACCACGAATGCCTTTCAGTCTAAACGAGGTCTTAATCAAGCCTATATAACACAATTTTCGATTGATCGCATTAACCATATCTGCTCTGAAATATATCGTAATGTCAACAAATGTAAACATGTTAAGGAAATTAACTTCGTTAATTTCCGTAACATGTTTACATTTATCGTAAAAATGCGGGATAATCTTTCGGGACTTGATCGCCCAAAATGTTTATCACGTATAGCACTTAACTGACTGATATTCCATTACCATTTTCCTTATTGCTTACTCATTCCATTCATTGAATTCTCAGTATTTTTCTGTAGAACCAGATTTTCGTTGGTAGGGTGATTCTCCAGTATTCATTGCTATACAGGGTGATTGATATCTCATAACTGTTCAGAATTATTTTTTTATTATATTGAATCTTTACTTACTACTTCTAGTCGTGAGTGTCACCATATTTTTCTCATAGAGATATTTGCTTTCTATTTTTATAGAAAAGTAAAGAGACTGCTGAACTGGAAATTATTCGTGATTGGACTATAAAAGGGATCTGTAATGTAATCGATTCTGGCGTGACATCTTGGCTTCAGTCACTTTCCCACCAATGTGACGTGGTTTCTCCTCTTTTCTACAAATATCTTCATGGTAATTGTGCTGATGAAACATTTTTCTTAGTGTCTCGACTGCATCTTTTTTAAGTCTGAGTAATAGCCTAACAGATTAAAGCACTAGTTCGTGAATTTGCGTGACCATTCCCTGGGCTGGACACTGTGGACACAGGCCGATCAATAACTGTGCCTGGCCCAGTGATTGGCGTCGCCGCTGCTCTATCACCAAATTTATGAACCAACGCAATTCCTGATGAAGGCTGGAGGGAACAACGGATAAAACGTTACAACGAAGATTGGAATAATAGTCCGCTTATAAATAACGTGGCTTTGCTTTGTCGTTTCTACAAATATTATAACAGTAATTCTTTTGATTTGCTGATATCCTTAGTACGCCGACTGCATGAATTAAACAATGCTGCAAGATTGGCAATTAGGTCCCATCCTTTTATTGTTGAAATATCTAAATGCAACCGCCACTTCTACTTCAACAGTCTTTTTCTCGCACTTCCCACCTGTGGAATTTCCTTCCGTTTACTTGCTTCCCTGATAGCTACAACCTGCCAAAATTTAAATACAACATTAATCACCATCTTCTATCATCTTGAATACTATTCATCTTTTGCCTTTTGCTTAATCCTTATCTAGGCTTCACACATTTATCGTTGAAATAACTAAATGCAACCGCTACTTCTACTCTAACACTTCCTTTTCTCGCACTTCTTAACTGTCGGACTCCCTCCGTTTAATTGCCAGCTTTTGTTTTTCAAAAATTTGTTTATTATTGCCCTTTTCTTCATTTCTCTTCACTCCTTCTGTTGAATTCTGCGTCGTCTGTGTCCCCTCGCTACTACATAAAACATTATCAATGAAAAGGACCATTTCTTTTTATCATTTTAGTATGAGAGAGTTGTTTCGGCTTGAATTCTAAGAGTCAGTGTGGGGAATGATGTCAAAACAATGCATATCGGTTCAGCGTCCCTAACTTGGGTTTGGAAGGCGAATCAACACTTCAAAATTATTGCGGCCCTCTGTTGAATAAGCGCTGTTTTGAAATTATATTCAAAACCAAGACAAAGACAATCCAGCACTGTCAGAATGCCCCGCCCACGAGACACTCCAGCCAATCGCTGACCATTATTGCCGTGGCCTTAGTTATCTGTAACAATTCCCTTTCACTTACAGTAGCTCTTTGCGCTTTAGTAGCATTATTGCCTTGCTTGGGGCGAAATGATTAATAGAACAAATAAAGGCTAGAGGATTCGTAGTGTGTTCGGGCTATATTTTGAGGATAGTTATAGCTGACGTTTAGTACACAAATCAATATTTGATCAGTATTAACAGAGTCACCGTGGAGAACAGGTAAGTGTTTTAAGACTCGAAACCTCTAATGATCATCGGTTAAAACAGGTGATGATGTGTACAGAAGCATAGAGCATTGAATACTGTTGTCATATCTAGTTGAGTGCTCCTGAGAATCATCTTGAGGATCTCGACAAAATCTAAACTAGGATCTGCAACATAATCGATCCTGACTTGGCAGCCCGCCTTCAGTCACTTTCTCATCGATGTGAAGTCGCTTCTTTGTCTTTTCAACAATTATTTAATGAAAACTGCTTCGACGAGTTTTTTTTCCCTTGGTACCCCAATGACGTGTATTTACTTCTATGCGGAAATATCTTTGGGAAAGGTATTAATCTGTCTCTTCCTTCCAGTTATGGGTTAAATAACAGGACAGATTGGGTTCTTAGTCTTGGTCGGCAACCGCAGAAAGCAATGGCAACCTATTGCGGGATAATCTTCTGCCCAGGCTGTCATGTCTCTTTCGAGACATGATCTCCCAAGAGTGTTTCACGTATGGCACTTAACTGACTGACTGTTGCAATAAATTAGAGCAGGTTCGAGGATCTAATGCTAACATGGCGTCTAGTTACCTCATGTGCAAGTGTAACGATATTTTACAGTAAACACTCACTCCAAATTGCACTGTTACGTTCACAAACGATTGATATTTCTTTTACGAGGAAACGCCACTGGTGCGCAGTGGATTACAGTGAGAGAAAAGTAGATTCCACAAACAAGAGTAGCGAGAAAGGAAACTATTAGAGTAGAATGCAATGAATTCAACTGCAATTCAACTCCCCGATTTCTCGTTCCGAGCCGATATCTACTGCACCACAACGCACATTGCAATAGTACGACTACTAAAATAAATGAATAAAACATGTAGGCACACACACACACACACACACACACACACACACACACATATATATATATATATATATATATATATATATATATATCGTATGTATATATCAGAAATGTAATCTGTGTTTAGCACAAAAACAAATGGAATAAAAATGCTTTGCAGATTTGCGGAATAATATATGGGTGTTGTCACCGCCATTTTGTGTTTTGACTTTCTGATCCGATCAGTAAATATCACTGTGGCGAGAATCGATAACAAAATACTCATACATCATGTATTAAGTATTGCAAGATAAACATGCGAAAGGTCATCAAGCGATCAGCCTCGTTATCAAATATAATACAGAATGCTTAGTAAAAAGCGGTGAGCTTATTATCACTGTTTTATCTTTCAGGAATGGTTGACATTGAATAACCTTGAACAAATTTGTTGAATAATGATTCGACTCTGGCGTAATTACTTAACTATGATTGGTCCTTTTATGATTGATTAATTGCTACTCGAAATTGTGACTCGTTATTTAAAGGTTATTCTCAGACAATTTTTGTCTTTCGTTCTGTCCTTCTGGTTTGGCTAAACAACTCTTTCAGCGTCAATTTATCGTCCATTTAAAAGAACACCAATGCGGGGATTGACGTAATTTGCAGATTTTTGCTTTTCTGAATTTTTAGTCACATCAGTCGTCACCAGTTTTCAATGGTTGTCTCACGTCTTTCAGAATTTACCGCTTTTTTTATTGGGCACTCTGTGGAAGTGTGTATTTTTCAGTTCGCCCACATCTCTAACGAATGTGACACAGGTTGAGGTTTAAAGAGGGTTTTAACAGTAATAGTGGGAAAAATTTGCACCCACCTCAAGAATTTCCCTTTTAGGGATGCCTCAGCGTCAATAAATCCAGTTTCAACATAAAGGAGAGATACTTCCTGATGATTGGGCTTTATAGTTTTTACTTTCCCCAGAAGCAGGTAGTAATGTAGTCGTAAACATGATTTCTCTAGATACTTTGAAGAAGTTATGTTTTATTCAATCAATAGTGTATTGATGTCACATCTGGACAAGAGCTGATCAATCCTCACTTTCCAATCTTGATAAACTTCGAAATCGGTTGTGGGGTCTTATGAACGATGACTTATTTTCACCATTAGAACCTCTTTCTCGCACGCATAAATTTCTGCCGTTATTCCATCACTATTTCCATGGTAACGAGGTAAGTATTCATAAGTGCCCCGTTCTTTAGTTCCAATAGTTAAGAACTTTGAAATCTAATGACCTTCATTTCTTCTGTTTTTCAGGTATAAGAAGGGTGTTCGAGCTTTTTTTTTCCAGGAACTGAAAGATCTCTACATTAATCTTCAATCTTAACCTTTTTAAATCAAGGGTCAATCATTATCTATCTTCCAAAATCGCCACTACTTACCGCCTTATCTTCTCATTTAGAAATTACGATCTTACGATACAAAATCTCATCATTGCTCACATGCTCAATCCATGATATCCTCAGCATCCTTCTATAGAACCACATTTCAATTTTTTCAAGTTTTTCCTTGCAGTAAATCTATGACGACAGAAGTTTTGGTTAAAGGCCTTGTATGACCGACTTCTTCATTGTAACTCAATTGTCGAGATCTAGAGCGCTCCCGGTTTAATGTTATGTTCTGTCGCAGGTTCGAATCATGCCAGAGAGCGCATTTTTCTCGAACATTCAGGCTAGTAGACGAAAATAAATATATTGTTAAATAAATAAATGGAACAGAGTCCGGAAAGAAAACTACAAAAGGTAGGAAAGGAAAGCAAGATGAAGGGACTAATCCTAACCCAACATAGTCATCAGCAAAAAGAGGAGTCCAAAATGCCAACTACAGGTCGGAGATACTAAAATCAAGCAGATACAGAAATTTAAATAACTGGGAATATTCTAACAGAGGACGGAAAGTGCAACACTGAGATCCGTGTATTAGCATGGCCAAAGACGCTTTCAAAAGGAGTATTAAGAGACTGGAAGATTTCGATGGAAACAAAGAAAAGAGTGCTTGACTGCTACGTGATATCTGTTTTATATGGCAGTGAATGCCAGACATGTTTCTTAAAGATGAAAAAAAAATCGAATCAGCAAAAATGTAGTTCTACAGAAGGATGCTGAGAATAGCATAGACCGCAATGACAAGAGTTTGGAGAGAACGGAAACGAAAAGGAAACTTATAGTTAACTGTGTCGTGAGAACACCGTTATGATGTTTTCATTTATCGGGGCTGTTGAACAAACAGCCTCGATGAGTGATAACGGTGTCCTAAGGAAACTTCGAAGTCAACATGAACCTGCTCAGTTAAAGTAAGAAATTCTTTGCATTAATCCTATCAACGCTCTATCTCCACATTAAAAGATTCATAACTTTATTTGTATGTGCGATAGTAATAATTTGTAAAAAGGATTAGAAAGAAGAAAATCTATATTTTTTAAGGTTTTATTGAAATTTTATTTAAGTTTCCACATATTCTCCATCATTAGCAATACAAAGGGTAATACGATTTTTCAGTTCACGGAAAACATTTGCCAACTGATTTACAGTAATGCCTGAGATCACATTAGTATCAAAAACTATACTTAAAACTAGGTACATTAATCTTTATAACATTTTTACAGATTATTTCTATCACAAATACAAATAAAGTTACAAAATATTGTAAAGTGCACACCCTATATATATATATGTAAACATTTTACGGAAATTAAAGAACTTTAACGAAACTTGGTTATAAACAAATGACAATTTGAAATGAATTGTTTTAACATTATTTTTTATCGTTACTCGTATTTAAGTAGATAATCTGTTTTTTTTTAATTAAGCAGTATTATATATTTATATCTACAGACCTGATTATTTACGATAAATTTTTATTACGAAAATATGTGTCATTCGGCAAGATTCGAACCTGCAACCCCTACCTATATAGGGAAAGCTAACATTTGATCTGGCAACGTCTTAGACCTCTCGACCACAAATAGCCTCCAGTCTAAACAAGGTTTTTATCAAGCCTATATAACACAATTTTCGATTAATCGCAAACAACCATATCTGATCTGAAATGTATCGTAATGTCAACAAATGTAAACATGTTACGGAAATTTACGAATTTTAACGAAACTTGGTTATAAACAACCGACAATTTGAAATGAATTGTTTTAACATTATTTTTTATCGATACTCGTATTTAAGTAGATATTCTGTTTTTTTTTTCTTTTTAATTAAACAGTATTATATATTTATATCTACTGGCCTGATTATTTCCGATAAATTGTTATTATGAAAATGTGCGCTATTCGGCAGGTTCGAATCCTGCCGAATAGCACACAAATATATATACTTATATATATATATATATATATAATTAAAAAGGTTAGTGAAACCTTGTCTAATAATGGCTATTCCCTGGATGTGATTAGGTATGTAATTAGTAGAAAAAAATTTAAGTTTTCAGAAACTAAGCCTGCCACAGTGGAAAAATGCCTTATTTCCATTTTATAATCATCTCACCCCAAGCAAGGCAAAACTGTCACTGGTGCGCAGGGTGTTACATAATAGGACAGTGAGGAGAAAAGAGAACAGGTCACAGTAGGTGTCAGAGAATGGGTAAAAGGACGAGAACACTGGTGTGAAGAGATCTGCGCGAGAGGAAAGTGTAAAGGGCAAAAACGGATGGGAGTCAAGGAGAAAAGAAATGACATTTAAACTCTTAAAGATTGTAACAATCAGGGAAGCAAGAATACGGAAGAGAGTCCCACTGGCGGGAAGTGCGAGAAAAGAAAGTTAGAGCAGAAGTTGTGGCTACACTTAAATGTTTTCACTGTAAAAGAATGGGACCTTGTTGCTAGTCTAGTAGCTCGAGTAAATTCGTGCAGAGGAGGCATCAAGGAGCTAGGTCGAAGAAGAATCCGTGAAAGTACTTGCAGAAGAAACAACGGGGAGCCACATATCATCGGTGAGAGACTGACTGGAGTCGAACTGCCAGGTCAGGATCGATTACATTACAGATTCTCTTTCGGATTTTCTCGAACACGCCAAGATGTATAGCAGGGGTGACTACCAGGTATTACAGCAGTATTCAATGCACGGTTGCATGGTAGGTTTGTATATGTACATGATGGATTCAGAAGAGAAAACTTCCTGAACTGACACAGGGACCCTATCTTCCTAGCAGTAAATTTAGCCATTAATTCAATGTAGTCGTTCTACTTAAGGTCAGTTTATTGAGTGATGCCGAGGAGGCGCAATGTATTTATGTTCGTATGTCGTGTTTAGGTACAGTAAGTGAGAAATTACGTATGTCGTGTTTAGGTACAGTAAGTGAGAAATTACGGCAGATCATCAGCTAAAAAGGGCACCCCAAAATGCCAAATACAGGTGAGAGAGACTAAAATCAAACAGGTACAAAAATTTAAATACCTGCGAAGTGTTCTAACAGAAAACGAAAAGAGCGACACAGAGATCCGAAGGCGAATTGGCATGGCGAAGGAAGCATTCCTGAAGTTGAGTAAAGTATTAAGAAACAGGACAATTTCGCTAGAAACAAAAAAGAGAGTACTGGATTGCTAGGTGATGTCAGTTCTTCAATATGGCAGTGAATGTTGGACAATATCTTCGAAGATGAAGGAAAAACTTGAAGCAGCTGAAATGTGGTTCTACAGAAGGATGCTGCGAATATCATGGACCGAGCATGTGAGCAATGATCAGGTTTTGGAAAGAATGGAAACGAAAAGGAAATTAATACTGAGTATCAAGAAGAGACAACTGAAGTTCCTGTGACATGCAATGAGGAAAAAGGTCTTGGAGAACTTGATACTAACAGGCCAGATAGAGGGGAAAAAGAGACAAGGGAAAGCAGCGGATAACATATTTGAAGGACCTGATTAGGTGGATGACGGAACGAGGGTTGCATGGTGCAAAAGGAGAAGGCGTGATAAGAGCCAACAGGAATAGGGAGATGTGGAAAGCCATGATCGCCTACGTCCTGAAAGAACAGAGCACATAAAAGAAGAAGAAGTGAGAAATTCGTCAAGCGAATTTTCTCTGCAGTAGAGAATTGCTATTTCTCTGTTTAATTCTGGGTTGCATTTGCAACTGGATCTATTTTGAGTTCTGTCCGTAATGATGTTCTGCCTCCACACCATATTAACAATGTTGTTTATCAATTCAAATGTGGATCCGACTTTATACGCAGAACAAATCGGCAGTTAGACACCAGAATCCAGCAATATGTACCTATGAAAATTAGGAATGGAGCGTTCCAATTGGGTGACGACCTTAGGAATACGAGTCTTCGATTGCTGACAATGACAAATAATACAGCTTGTGCCATCTGTTTTGACGTGAATTTCTTCACCAACTTCAGTCGTGCTCGGATGAATCACTATTTAAAGAAGTTAGAAACGATTTGCGATTGGTCTAGACAGCCCGCCCTTTGTAAACAGAAGGAGTACTTCTTTGAACTGAATGTCATAGGAACTTGAATTGAGATAGATAGATAGATAGATAGATAGATAGATAGATAAAGGGACTCAGATAGATAGATAGATAGATAGATAGGTAGATAGATAGATAGATAGATAGATAGATAAAGGGACGGATAGATAGATAGATAGATAGATAGATAGATAGATAGATAAAGGGACTCAGATAGATAGATAGATAGATAGATAGATAGATAGATAGATAGATAGATAGATAGATAGATAGATAGATAGATAGATAGATAAAGGGACTCAGATAGATAGATAGATAGATAGATAGATAGATAGATAGATAAAGGACTCAGATAGATAGATAGATAGATAGATAGATAGATAGATAGATAGATAGATAAAGGGACTCAGATAGATAGATAGATAGATAGATAGATAGATAGATAGATAGATAGATAGATAGATAGATAGATAGATAGATAGATAGATAGATAGATGGATAGATAGATAGATAGATAGATAGATAGATAGATAGATAGATAGATAAAGGGACTCGATAGATAGATAGATAGATAGATAGATAGATAGATAGATAGATAGATAGATAGATAAAGGGACTAGATAGATAGATAGATAGATAGATAGATAAAGGGATCAGATAGATAGATAGATAGATAGATAGATAGATAGATAGATAGATAGATAGATAGAACTTGAATTAAGATAGATAGAGGTAGATAGATAGATAGATAGAAACTCTGAATTGAGATAGATATATAATGAGGAAACTTAGATAGATAGATAGATAGATAGATAGATAGATAGGAACTTGAATTAAGATAGATAGAGGTAGATAGTTAGATAGATAGAACTTGAATTGAGATAGATATATAATGAGGAAACTTAGATAGATAGATAGATAGATAGATAGATAGATAGATAGATAGATAGATAGTTAGATAGATAGAATGAATTGAGATAGATAGAGACCGAGGAAACTTAGATAGATAGATAGATAGATAGATAGATAGATAGATAGATAAAGGGACTCAGATAGATAGATAGATAGATAGATAGATAGATAGATAGATAGATAGATAGATAGATAGATAGATAGATAGATAGATAGATAGATAGATAGATAGATAAAGGGACTCAGATAGATAGATAGATAGATAGATAGATAGATAGATAGATAGATAGATAGATAAAGGGACTCAGATAGATAGATAGATAGATAGATAGATAGATAGATAGATAGATAGATAGATAGATAAAGGGACTCAGATAGATAGATAGATAGATAGATAGATAGATAGATAGATAGATAGATAGGAACTTGAATTAGATAGGGAGGTAGATAGTTAGATAGATAGGAACTTGAATTGAGATAGATATATAATGAGGAAACTTAGATAGATAGATAGATAGATAGATAGATAGGAACTTGAATTGAGATAGATATATAATGAGGAAACTTAGATAGATAGATAGATAGATAGATAGATAGATAGATAGATAGATAGATAGATAGATGCAACTCCCTAAATCTATAACATTGGGCGATGTAATACTGATGCGAATTGACGTTCGTTTAGCTTTTATAGATAAATGTTAACTATGTTAATATTCATAAAATAAGCCTTGTGCCAGATTTTAAGCATTTAGTCAACGTAAAATGACAAATTAGAAATTGAGTCTTATACCAGACTTGTCTTCGTTCTTGAAAACAAGACCGACACATTTATTTTTTCTGGGCAGATGTAAAGGCGCACTGACAGTCAGGCTTACGGACAAGCGTCCAGGCGATCACACATTGAATCGAGCACATGTACGTCGCATCAAATCAGTGTCCTACGTCACTGATTGTCGATTGTCGTGTGTAATTTTGCTCATTATACGTGGGTAGCTTCGAATTGTATTATTTAACCTTTTGGTGGGAAAACGTGCGTGCTTGAATAAAGCCGGGACAGTTTTCGAGGCTGTCTTCCTTGGTTGCGATTCCGGTAGCAAAATTTAATGAGAACGTTTTAGAGTTCATTAAAATGTGAAGCAATAGATAGATAGATAGTACAACCGATAGTTCGATAGAGGAAGACGGGTAGAACGGAGATATTGACTGGGAATGGCGAGACAAAGAAAACAAAAATGATGGGCGAAAAAAAAAATGAAATGGGAAAAACTGGAAAAAAGAAGTATAGAATTTTAAGAGATAAAAAACAAGTAAAACAAATGAAGGAAGGTGATGATTTGCAAGAATTACTTAGAAAGGTTTCAGCGTGGACAGGAGGCGATTAGCAGGAACAGAGAGACCAGCATATGAAATAAAACAGAAACCGGGTGAAAGGAAGAACAGAGTAGTTGAATGTATGTAGAGAGGGTGGGGTTGAGAGATAGAGAGAAAATAGCAAAAACCTATGGAAAACAATAAAGAAATGAAACCAAATATGCATTCAATGTCATCTATAGATACATAAGAGAGACATCTATGATATAAAATTAAAAAATTCTATCTATCTATCTATCTATCTATCTATCTATCTATCTATCATCATATGTTTCTTTATCTATCTATCTATCTATCTATCTATCTATCTATCTATCTATCTATCTATCATCATATGTTTCTTTATCTATCTATCTATCTATCTATCTATCTATCTATCTATCTATCATCATATGTTTCTTTATCTATCTATCTATCTATCTATCTATCTATCTATCTATCTATCTATCATCATATGTTTCTTTATCTATCTATCTATCTATCTATCTATCTATCTATCATCATATGTTTCTTTATCTATCTATCTATCTATCTATCTATCTATCTATCTATCTATCTATCATCATATGTTTCTTTATCTATCTATCTATCTATCTATCTATCTATCTATCTATCTATCTATCATCAAATGTTTCTTTATCTATCTATCTATCTATCTATCTATCTATCTATCTATCTATCTATCTATCTATCTAGGCACCTCGTAGTGGTGTAATAGTTAGCAAGCTTGTCTTGCTAGAACCTATTACAACTGAGTAGTGAGTTCGAACCTCACTGGGTACCCCTTACTTATGGCCTTGTGCCACATCTAAGCAACGCCCAGAGAATCATTTATCTATCTATCACAATATGTCTATCTATCTATGTAATTTGATGCTATCGTATAGAATTAATGGTAGAAGAAAAGAAAATGGAAAATATATGCTCATGAGATGAAACATTATCGTTACATCACTGCCATTATACTTATTGCAGGTGATATAATATTAGACAAATAATGACGTCTAAAGGAAACGGAAGTAAAAAGTGACAGACTGATATAGGGTAGAGGACACAGATATGAAATATCCAGTGACCAAAATAATTAGAATTTAAATTTTTGAAAAGAATTTTCAAGGCATCTTTTATGAGTTTACGATAGGTTTGTTGGTAATTTACTTGTTATTGACAGAAGTTTGACGCAATCGTAGTTACTTTTGTAAGTGAAAATCGAAGACATCATCAGGAGTTACGTGACCGTTTTTACGAATCAATTCTCTGCTGCACCCTGGGGATAAGATGGCATTTTGGTGAAGGTATTTAAGCATTTAACCACGTTCTCAAGGAATGTGGAATGCAGCACCATGGCTATTCTTCTCTTTATGTGTGTGAGTGAGACGTTAGAAGTAAAGAGTTGAAGTAGATTTTAGAAGGAACTAGAAAACAGATCTTATACAGAAAGCAAGGTATAAACCATTCGAAAGACCGAGGAGGAGTGTATTTCGGACGATAGACAAACTCATTCTGAGTGGGATCTGGACGGGAGGCAAACTTTTCTACATCTATTGAGAAAAAATAAATAAATATTTAATAAATTTCATAGTTTAGACGGAGATATAAGTATAGAGCTGCAGCAAACTTTAGAAGGACCCGGAAAACAGCTCCTGTACAAGAAGCGAGTGAGAAACCACTAGTTCTGTTCAAAAGACCGAGGAAGAGGGTGATTCGGACGATAGGCGAACCTATCTACTGCTATTGAAAAGAATGACAAATAGAAATAAAATTTCTGAGCTTAGACGGAGACATTAGAAGTATAGAATTGAAGTGGACTTTAGAAAGAACCGGAAAACAGATCCTATACAGGAATCAATAGATAAAACACTGTCCTTTTCAAAAGACCGATGAAAAATGTGATCCGGACGATAAGCGAACCTGTCTACATCTAGTGAAGAGAAATAAATAAATAAATAATAAATAAAAATTCATAGTTTAGGCGGAGAAGTTAGAAGTAAAGAGTTGAAGTAGATTTTAGAAGGAAGTAGAAAACAGATCCTATACAAGAAGCAAGGTATAAACCATTAGTCTTATTCGAAAGACAGAGGAAGAGGGTGATTCGGACGATAGGCGAACCTATCTACTCCTATTGAAAAGAATGACAAATAGAAATAAAATTTCTGAGCTTAGACGGAGACAGAAGTATAGAATTGAGGTAGACTTTAGAAAGAACCGGAAAACAGATCCTATACAAGAATCAATAGATAAAACACTCTCCTGTTCAAAAACCGAGAAAAAGTGTGATTCGGGAGATAAACATGCCTATCTACTCCTATTGAGGAAAAATAAATAAATGTTAAATATAATCTTAACGTTTACGTGGAGATGTAAGAAGTACAGCGTTGAAGTAGACTAAAAAGGAAAAATGGTTTAGCACAGATTCTTCTAACCTTTCTTTAAACTGACACATTTTTTATTCAATATATTTAAACGAGTGTACCCCTACTGTAAAAAATGACGGTATAATATTAGAGTGAATTATATATATATAACGGTCTTTATTATAATAGAAAGGATATATATATATATATATATATATATATATATATATATATATATATATATATGAATTGTTTGAACATTATTTTTCATCGGTACTCGTATTTAAGTAGATATTCAGTTTTTAATTTAACAGTATTATATATTTATATCTACCGGCCTGATTTATTTACGATAAATATATATGCATATAAATACATATAGAGCAAATATAAGAAAAACATTAAGGCAGACACGTTATTTCATGGTAAATGGGGAGTATTGGGCTATTTCAGGCGAGCCATCATCAGCTTCCGTCTTTATTGTACAGAAGATTTTACACTTAAGGAGGAGAACCATGGTGAAAAATAACAAACTATAAAAAAATAATTTTTTTTATAATATGACTTAAAAAACCCGAAAGAGGGGATAACAGAACATATCAAATGATCCGCTTAAAAAGAAATAGGTAAAGATAAAAATCCGAGGCAAGCCTTTCGTCCGATAGCTATATATATATATATATATATATATATATATATGAATTATTTTTTAACATTATTTTTACCGATACTCGTATTTAAGTAGATATTCTGTTTTTAATTAAACAGTATTTTATATTTATATCTGTTTAATTAAAAACAGAATATCTACTTAAATACGAGTATCGGTAAAAATAATGTTAAAAAATAATTGATTACAAATTGTCGGTTGCTTATAACCAAGTTTCGTTAAAATTCGTTAATTTCCGTAACATGTTTATATATATATATATATATATATATATATATATATATATATATATATATATATATAGAATTATTTTTTAACATTATTTTTACCGATACTCGTATTTAAGTTGATATTCTACTTAAATACGAGTATCGGTAAAAATAATGTTAAAAAATAATTCATTACAAATTGTCGGTTACTTATAACCAAGTTTCGTTAAAATTCGTTAATTTCCGTAACATGTTTATATATATATATATATATATATATATATATATATATAAATATATAAGAGAGAATCGCAATCCATGAAGACGGAGAGGATAATCCAAAAGATTAATCTAATTCATATAAAATATCAATTACATAAAAATAGCGAAATCAACGGATATTATCAAGAGCAAATATAAGTACACATTATTATAATAGAGAGGATTATTTTGAAGAAGTCATAATTTCAATTAAATATTTTGGAAAATTGCCAAATTTTAATCTGAAATGTTGAGCGTGTTGAAACCCTGGTAAAGGACTACGGCCAAATGGGAGACAGGATGTACCTCAAATCCATATCCTTGACGCTCATTATGATAACCTCAAGAAGAAGACGGGGCCGTAAGAGCAAGAGGAAATTTATCTTGTCGGACTCCCTGCCTCTCTGGTTGTCAGCTAAGGCTATAGAACCCAATATGTTCTATTATTTAACCCATAACTGGAGGGAAGAGACAGGTTAATACCTTTCCTAATGGTATTTGTGCGTAAGGGAATGCAAGCAATTCAACTGGAATTCGAACTAGGCACCCCTACTTCGAATTAGTAAATTGTGGTTTTTTGCTATCTTTCCTAATCCTTGTTATGCCAACCATTCACACAAGCTAGTTAGGAAGATTTCATCTGATGTTCTTGTCTTCAATCACTCCTGTACGTATCAAATTTTTCCAAGCCCTCTTTTCTCAGTATGTGCTTTAGAAAGTTCAGCTGTCTTTTTCTAATCTTAAGTGTCTTTTTGTTTCCATTTGTTTTGAAATTTCATCGTTGCTAACATGTCTAGTCAATGACATTCTAATCATCCTTCTGTAGAGTCACATTTCTTTTGTCTCCAGACTTTTCTTCATCTATGAAGAAAGGTCGATATGGAAATTGGATTTCAATACTCTTTTCTTTGTTCATAAATTTTTTAAATACTTTGCTTAGATTTTGAAAGGCAGCTTTCGCAGTCACGATTCGTATTCGGAATTCGGTCCCAGTTTTTCCTCTTCTATTAAAACACCTTACAAATAAATATTGATTTTAGTATAGGTGTTTGATATTGGAATCTCCAAACTGTAATTTGCAGGTTCATTTTGGAAACAACCATTCATTTTCTATTCTTGTAATTTGTGTTTACACTTTTTTCTCTCTTTTTTTTTACTACCTTCTGTAGGCGTTTTTGTAGTTTGCTTTTCATGTCTGCTATCAACACTCTGTCATCTGCATATCTTATGTTTTTAAAATTATGGCTTCCAATCATCATTCCTGGTAGGACAACTAATTCTCTCGGAATTGCATCACTGAAAAAGTTCGGTGAGAAGACACATCTTTGTGCTAATTCTCTTTCTATTTTTTTTTAATATTTACTGAATTTATCTTTTATCAGGTAATTTTCTCCAAGTATAAGTTTTAGATTCTTCTAATATCCTTCCGAAATATGTTATCGTTACCTAGGACACCAGGGAAAGAAGCTCATCAGAGCAAAAGCCCGGAAAATATTTGCTGAAAAGACAGAAGGAAGCCAAATTCCGTTGGCGAAAATCAGGATCAATTACGTTGCAGATCCTCCTTTCGATTTTGTCTTTTTCGTTCTCCCATATATGTTGTGGATTACTGTAATATCCACCCTAAATATGCTATGGTTACCTAGTAATTCCAGCAGTTAATTTTTAACGTACTTTATAAGAGTGTATAAAAATAATCTTTTGTTTGACCTTCACAGAAGCATTTGTTTTAGTTGATGAGTGTTTAAATTTTTGGAGTAGATAGACTAAAATATCGCCCGGTTCACACTCCACCCACGTCTATTGAACAGGTGAAGAGGCTCATCCCTTGTTTTCTGTTTAGGATGCGGTTTCCGGTTTTCTCTTTTCCAATCTTTTCACTTTTTTCTTTATTGTTTTCAATTGGAGTAGATAGACTAAACTATCGCCCGGTTCACACTCCACCCACATCTATTGAACAGGTGAAGAGGCTCATCCCTTGTTTTCTGTTTAGGATGCGGTTTCCGGTTTTCTCTTTTCCAATCTTTTTACTCTTACGTAGCCCCCTGCGCATCAGTGGTGTTATCGCCTTGCTTGGGGTGATATGATTACAAAAAAAAAAAAGACTCTGAAGTGAATGGAAATTACTATTTGTGCTTAAAAACTGACTTTGATAAAAGTGCTTACGAATAAATGCAAACTTTTGTAGCGTAGTATGCAAATGAGACACACGCATAAATAGAGCGAACCTCAACAACTGTGGAAGTAGAAATAGCTTCATACGAGACTTGCATATCACAATAATGACGACGCGGATAGAATGTCTGACCACGTTCAACGATCCGGAGCATGTATAGACATGGAGTAGACGCTTTGAAGCGCTGGCCAGGGTAAAGAAGCTGAGAGACAGACGAAAACAAAATGAGATTACGGATATTTTCCTCGCATCTACAGGATGTGAAACAGTAAAGAAAGTTTCGACAACGGTATACTTGAAAAACTTAGAAGATCTAGCCTTCGAAAAATTCGTCGAAATAATAAAAGAAAATATTAGACCAAAGAGGAAGTTAGTCATTGACGTTGCATTTAATTTTTTGGAGTTTGTAGCTATCAGTGAAGTAAGTATACGGAAGGGAGTTTCACAGACGGGAAGTGCGAGAAAAGAAACTGTTAGAGTAGAACTGGCGGTTACATTTGATTATTTTGATGGTAAAAGGGTGAAATCTAGATGCCGATCTACTAATACGAGAAAATTAATGTGATCGGGACAAGATCGCCAGAGCAGAAGCCCGGAAAATATTTTCAGAAAAGACAGAGGGAAGCCACATTCCGTCTGTGAGAAAATAACTGAAGGTGAGCTTTCAAATCAGGACCAACTACTTGGTAGTTCCTTCTTTAGATTTCGTCTTTTTCGTGCTCCCACTATATGTTGTGGATTATTCTTAACAGTGCATTACGTGATACACGGTTTGGCCGATCATGTCTTGAAAGAGACATGACTGACTGGACAGAAGATTATCCCGCAATAGGTTGCCATTGTTTTCTGCGGTTGACTGGTTGCCATCCAAGGCTTTAAAACCCAATCTGTCATTATTTAACCCATAACTGGAGGGAAGGAATGGATTAATACCTTTCCTATGCAAGGAATTCAACTGGAATTCGAACACGGCTCCCTGATTGGTCGTTCTGAGTCCATATCCACTGCACCACAAAGAGCATCCTAATTATTCTAATATCCTTCCCAAATATGTCATGTCTACCTAGTAATTCCAGCAGTTCTTTTTAACGTACTTTATAAGAAACTTTTGTTTGATCCTTACTGAAGTATTTGTTTTAGCCCAAAGTTGATGAAGGTTGAAATTTTTGCAAGAAAATGAAAGGCTCAGAAATGAATAGAAATGACTTTTTTGCGCTTAAAAATCGACTTTGAGGAATAAATGAATTAATGTAAGTCTTATTATAAATCTTATATTTATGATTTAAACATTTACCTTGCTTCTTATAAAAGTACTCAACTTCTTGCAGATTTTTTTATGATTTAAAAATAAAATTTTTCAATCAAGTTTGGTAATAGTTTTCCAGTATATCAGCCATCATCTTTATTTATCTATTCATTATTTGTGTGTCGAGAATAAAGTTTTGAGAAAAACCTCCGGTCGTGATGTACTGAGGCAGAATTGGGTTTTTATTTAAGGATTTTTATCATTTTATATTTTAAAGAAGGGTCCTCTTTATATTGGTTCTTTGGTCCAGTAAAATCCCGTTGAGGTGAATGAAGTTGTTGATATTTCGGTAATGACGTCACTAGAGTCAAAGTTATTCGAGGTAGCATCAAAACAGTGATAATCAAGTCACGAAGTGAACGGAGGGAGTATGTGAAATCAATGGAAAAGCGTTTGGCTGGGCACACCGCTTAACACGAACGTCATGGAGGGCTGAGGAATCAAAGATTTTCTTAAGTAAAAATATAAAAAAAACAAAACAAAACAAAACAAAAACGCCAAAGGCCTCGGTGAATCGTGTGTTATGTATGTATATATTTGGATGTACGGTGCGTACGTGAGTCTATATTTACGTGGGGGAAAGGATTTTTTTTTTCAAAGTCTAACTTAAACGCATATATGAAACTAAAGTATATGAAACAGTTACATGCGTTTAGTTTGTGTGTTTAGGGGTTAAGATTTCTGTGTTCTGATATCCATGCTAATGTTGGATGTACGTCGATATCGGCTCGAGCCAAGTTCGAATTCCAGTTGAATTCGTTGCATTCACTTTCGCACAAATATCATCTGTCTTTTTCTTCTGGAGCAGATGAGGTTCGAAAGCATTGTCCGACAACCAGTCTACCGCAGAAAGTAATGGCAACTGTAATGACAGAAAAAGTTTTCCAGTCTTTCGAGACATGATCTTCCAAGCGTGCGTTAGATATGGCACTTAACTGACTGTGAAATAACAATTTGTCTTTCTGTATTGCACATGTCTGTATATGTATGTGTATGTATTCACATCTTTAAGAAAGCATGACTTAAAACATATCTTATGCGATGTATAATAAATAAAGAAGGATCTATCTATCTATCTATCTATCTATCTATCTGAGTCCCTTTATCTATCTATCTATCTATCTATCTATCTATCTATCTATCTATCTATCTATCTATCTGAGTCCCTTTATCTATCTATCTATCTATCTATCTATCTATCTATCTGAGTCCCTTCATCTATCTATCTATCTATCTATCTATCTATCTATCTATCTATCTATCTATCTATCTGAGTCCCTTTATCTATCTATCTATCTATCTATCTATCTATCTATCTATCTATCTATCTATCTATCTATGTCACGTTACTTTATTAATTCCCGTTACACACTCTCTCTCTATATCTTATATATATATATATATATATATATATATATATATATATATATATATGGAGGCCATGTACAATCCGAACAACCCACACTTAATAAAATCACTTTTAAATCTCGCCATAACATATTACATCGCATTTGTATACTTGGTTCTGTTGTCATTTCACGCTATCACGCGGTGTGACGTTATAAAACTGCATTGCAAATTTGTGAACTGCGTTTGTTATTTTTGGTAACTATTGCCGTTGCCTAGCCGAGTTTTATGTCAATACAAAATAAAATCGTCGGTGATGGTGGATGTTATTGTGTTACCTTCTTGGTGACCTCTCTGAAGATGGCTCATGTGAGCCGAAAGCTGAGAACCAAATTAATAAAAAATTATCCAAATGTTGAAAAAATTTTGTCTTTATTTTCAACTGAAATTAAAGCCAAAATACGACGTTTAGAACTGCTCATGATTAAACATAACAGACATTCATTGTTTCTTATATTTAACAGTATATGTTTAGAAAATTATTTGCTGCCTCGATACACTATATATATATATATATATATATATATATACAAGTATTGTTGGAATAATATTCCTTGTCAAAAGAAACACTATTTTTAAGAAAGTGCTCAATACAAAAGTAGAGCTAATAATATTATATATTTAACATATCCATGTTATAATTTATGAATAAATAATAAGATTATATATATATATATATATATATATATATATATATATATATATATAATGATGTCATTATCGTAAAAGGAGAGGATAATCCCAAAATATTTAATTAATATAAAATATTACAGATAGCGAGCTCAACAGATAGCGAGTTCAATGGATATTAACCAGAGTAATATCTCTATATTCTGTATTGTATATTTTACATCACAACCCTGTATCTTTTAAAGTCTCTAACCTGGTAACACCTGGGAAAATTAATTTCTGGGTCATACTGCTTGTCTTCCCGTTTTTTAAATGTTCTGATTAAATCTTAAAAAATTTAAATGTAAAGTCAATAGTCATCTCCTATTTCACTAACCTGCAGTTGTTTTTAACATACATTATAAGAGTGTATAAAGTGAATCTTTTGTTTGACCTTCACAGAAGTATTTGGCCTAAAAGACTATTTGCGCTTAAAAATTGACTTTGATAAAAGCGCTTACGAATTAATACAAGTTTTTGTAGCGTAGTATGCAAATGAGACACACGCATAAATAGAGCGAACCTCAAGAACCGTGGAAGTAGAAATAGCTTCATACGAGGCTTGCATATCACAATAATGACGACGCGGATAGAATGTCTGACCACGTTCAACGATCCGGAGCATGTATAGACATGGAGTAGACGCTTTGCAGCGCTGGCCAGGGTAAAGAAGCTGAGAGACAGACGAAAACAAAATGAGAATACGGATATTTTCCTCGCATCTACAGGATGTGAAACAGTAAAGAAAGTTTCGACAACGGTATACTCGAAAAACTTAGAAGATCTAGCCTTCGAAAAATTCGTCGAAATAATAAAAGAAAATATTAGACCAAAGAGGAAGTTAGTCATTGACGTTGCATTTAATTTTTTGGAGTTTGTAGCTATTAGTGAAGTAAGTATACGGAAGGGAGTTTCACAGACGGGAAGTGCGAGAAAAGAAACTGTTAGAGTAGAACTGGCGGTTACATAATAAAAAAAAGACTCAGAAGTGAATGGAAATTACTATTTGCGCTTAAAATTGACTTTGATAAAAGCGCTTACGAATAATTGCAAGTTTTTGTAGCGTAGTATGCAAATGAGACACACGCATAAATAGTGCGAACCTCAAGCACCGTGGAAGTAGAAATAGCTTCATACGAGACTTTCGCATCTTCTCTCTCATGCTCCTTTCTTCGTCCACTCCACTCTTATCAGTATTCTCATCCTTCTCTTACCCACTTCCTGATTGAGACACGTTTCCTACCTTGTTCTTCACTTATTCTATCATCTTGTCAGAAATCCAAACCAATGCCCTTTATCGAACAATTGATTATCGAAATCCCTTGTCTATATATGTTCTATCCCATAAGTAAAAAAATCGAAGTGTTACTAAAATGTACATTGGTAATACAATGAACTCTAAAATAAATATTTTTTACAATAATCTCTAAATATTTACTAAAAAGGAAAAACGAAATATGACCTCACTTTCAAAATATTTTTGCGAGTTAAAAGAGGAGAATAAAACACCTAAAGTTAAATCGAAAATTCTCAAATAAGCTAGAATCTCTAAGTCGGTAAATGAATCAGCAAGAGAAAATGAAAATTATAATGTTCATGAAAAATGACATACGACTAAATCAAAGACGTGTAACTACAGTAAACTGTAAACAAATTAAAGAATTAACCAAAAAAGAAAGGGAAGTGTTCTTAAAAAATCTTTTAAATAAAAACGTTTATTACCATCCTTGTTTACTACCTGATGAGACATTTTGTAGTAGTTTGTAGTTCTGACATGTTATAACGTAATAATTAATAATAAATATTCATTGCTCTATTTTTTGACGCTTTCAACGTCGTAATTATTTTCTTCCTTCTTATTCATTTGTATATATATATATATATATATATATATATATATATATATAAGTCAGTTAAGTGAAATATGTAGTACACGTCTGGGCGATAATGTCTTTTCCAATCCATGAATGACAGAAGATTTTTCCGCAGTACGTTGACATTTCTTTTTGCGGTAAACTGGTTTTGAATCAAAGCAATAAAACGCCATCTGTACTGCTATTCAACCCATAGCTGGAGACAGAAGAAATGGATTATTACCTTTCCCAAGGGTATTTGCGCGTAAGTGAATACAACAAATTCGACTGGAATTTAAACTTGGCTCTTCGATATATATATATATATATATATATATATATATATATATATATATATATATTTAATCATATCACCCCGAGCAAGGCAGTAACGCTACTGATGTGCAGGGGGCTACGTAAGCGTGAAAAGATTGGAAAAGAGAAAGCCGGAAACCACATCCTAAACAGTAAACAAGGGATGAGCCTCTTCACCCGTTCAATAGACGTGGGTGGAGTATGAACTAGGCGATAGTTTAGTCTATCTACTCCAATATATATATATATATATATATATATATATACACACACATTTTATATATATATATATATACATATATATATATATATATATATACTAATTTCCGCTAAAACTTCACCGACTGCAACTAATAGTAAGCGCAAAGACCGACTGCCTGAGGATTGAGTGTGTGTGTATTTGTGTGTGTATGCGTGTAAGTATATGTGTATGTGTAAACATATTCTTAAAAAAGATTAGAAAAAAAAATCAATGTTGAAGTTAGTTATCGTCACGTTAAAAACAGATAAATATATTTCACACCAATAATATGTTATCAAATAAATACTTGACCCACCTGCATAATAATATTTACCCTACGACTAATAGTAATCCTTCGAAAAATAATTTCAGCTGCTGAAAATAAAAGGCCTGTTCCTTAAACAACCAATGCATGTCCGAAAGCATTATTTATTGTGCTCGTATCCATTCGGATGGCGATGTCAAATTTTATTTTGGAGCCACGGCAAAGGAATGGAAATATGAAATAGTAAATACAGTAAAATATATTATTTATATATTATTGGCAATTAAAAATCAACATCAATTATTACTTGGTATATCGTTACTAAAACTAAGTCTAATAAAGAAAACGATAAATGTCACTCATGTCTTGTCATCTTAAATCAAATGAACCTAATTTTCTAAAAAAATAACAATGTGAATTGCTGCCAATAAAAAATACTTTTTTCTCAGATTAACATATATGTCTCTAAACGTTTGTTTGTTTGTTTCTTTCTTTCTTTCTTTCTTTTCACAGGAAATATTTATTAATAATCATAATTATTGAATTGCCATAATTTGTATCCATCAGTTTTTATATTTTTTTAATTTTATTTTTTTCTGAATTTCAGGTATTTTTGTCTAGTTATATTATACGTTTTATGAATTAAAAATGGCACAGTTTAAAATTTAACTTCGAGTGAACTTGAATTAAAATCTTGTTAACAGACAGTTTGTAATATGTACCTGATAACTGCTTAGTGTATGAAACTCCAAGTCGTGCCAGCGACGTAAAAAAAACACGTATATTTATTATTTTTACCTTGAATAAGTTCTCGTTTTTTTTCCAAGTGGAAGATTCTAGCATCTGTGAACACTCAGAGGTCGAGCGGTGCTCACGAATACAGCGGGGTACATATTGTGACACGCAAACCACCAATCTTCGGATCGTCCGGCCTATATAGTCGGCACCGTACTGACATTTGAATTTATAAACAACATTACTCGACTGTAAGATAGGCAGGACATCGTTACGTAATTATTCCCACTATAACCAGAAAATAAAATCTGGACTAATAATAAAATTTTACCTTATACCCTTTTGAAGTATGTTGCAAATAGAGTTTGGTACGTCTATCTAAACCACCATACCTTGTCTGTCATTTTTAATAAAACCTGCATAAAGCAGAGATTGCTAACCAAATACATAATATATATATATATATATATATATATATATATATATATATATATGTGTGTGTGGTGTGTGTGTGTGTGCGTATGTATGTATGTATGTATGTATGTATGTATGTGTGTTTGTGCGTGTGTGTGTGTGTATGTGCGTGCCGGTCTAAACGGCAGCACCTTCTCTCCTGTTCTGCCGGAGAACGCAACTTTTTCTGTAATGAAATTTTTGGAACATTTATGTCTATAAACAAAAATAAAAAAAATATACCTTTTAATAAATATACGGAACGTCTTTTCGAATACGAGTATCCACTGAAAATGATGTTTGAAGTGATAAAAAATCCATTGTAAAAATCTTCTTTATTTATGTTTGGATACGACGCTATGTGCAGATATGAAAAAGCTTTGAGCGATCGAGAATAACGTCACTTGAAAGCACACACACACACACACACACACACACACACACACACACACACACATATATTCATTCATAATTTAAAGCTTTACATTTGCGGAATAGCTATTTCAAATTCTTAATTAGAGTAGCGAATTCTTTAGCAATTGTCGTCATAGAAGTAGATTTAAATGCTTTTAAAAAGGTTTTAAGTATTTACTTCCTTCCAATTTAAACGTTATATTTTTAGCTTACTTTATGTTTTATCGGTTGGAATTTAACTTTAGACACGTGATACGCTCAGATTTATCATACCAGTTATCTCTGACCTCTCTGGTAAGCTGCACCCCTCCACTCCAAAAAAGTGTGCTACTATTCTCCTTCACTTCTATTCTTGGTCTTTTTCTAATCTTACTTCCATTACCTTGTCCTTTGCTTTACAAAACTTTATTTTCGGCATACTATAATTTTTCATTTTGCGTCTGACTGGGGTTGAAAAATGCGGGTTCTAGTAACCTGTTGAAATACCTATTCCCTAAATGTAAAGATTGAATTTATATATGAAATAAATGAATATCTGCTCTATAAATTAAATTTACATTGTTGGATTAGTTTTAATATTTGACTTAATATTACTAGGATCCATTGGGATTATTTATCAATGTTCTTCTGTATTTATTACTGCTATATATATATATATATATATATATATATATATATATATAAGTTGAATATATGGATTGGAAGCCGTCTAGATGACCAGTCAGTTAAGTGCCATATGCAGTTGCGCGATCATATCTAAAAAGAAACATGACTGACTAGGCTGAGGATTTTCCCGTGGTAGGTTCTGTGGTAGACTAGCTGCCAACCAAGTTGGAGGGAAAAACGACTTTTCCCAATGATATTTCCGCGTAAGTGAATGCAACAAATTCATCTGGAATTCGAACTCAAATCTCCGAGTTCCCGATATCCACTGCACCACAACGCACATCTGTTAGATGATAGAATGAAGAAAAAGAACTAACAGGAAAGATATCCCAATTTAATATTTTCACTTTTATTAAAGCTTTTTCCAGAGATCAGAAGAAAAATTAAAAAAGAAAGAAAGAAAGAAAGAATTAAAAAAGAAAGAAAGAAAGAATTAAAAAAGAAAGAAAGAAAGAAAGAAACAATATGCTGGTATGTTGTAATTTTGGGTTAGTTCTTATTGGTCAGATATGTGTCACGTGTATTACATTTTTAAATGTATGTACATGAAATATTTGGATGTTCAAATGTATAATAGTGATTGTGTAGCTTTGTGTAGAAACTTTTGTCTGTTTAGGTGTATGTTGGACAGTAATGTTAGTTAATATATGTGTATATGTGCGCGTGCGTATTAATACAAGTGTAAACAGACAAGCGTTTGTACGCATATATGGAGACTACCAGCGATTTGTACAATTTGTAATTTTTTTTTAAAGTAACTTTTGCTTTTTCTTATTCTTGCCAATTTGGCCATCACTGCCATAGTGGCGGCAGTCTTCTATAGGTACATTTTTTTTAGACAAGATTGTTCCTAAATATTTAAAAGTAGAAATTTTCTCTTGTGAATTTCCGTTCATAGTAATGCTGACACAGGCGTTTCTATTTGTGTTATTTACCATTACTTTAGATTTCTTGGAGCTGACACCATTCCGTATAGTTCTGCTATTTCAACAAGTTTGTTGGTCAAGTCTTGAAGATCGCTATTACTACCTGCCATGAGGCCATTGTCGTCTGCACAACGTAGTTTACAGACGGATGTACCACCGATAGAGACTGAAGTATAATGATCGTTCAGAGTTTCTTATATGATTCGCTTATATGATTCGCAATGTGGGTGAAAGTATGCATCTCTCACGCTGACAGTTGTTCAAAAGAATCTTCCGATTTGTTTACCTAAAAGAACTGCACTGATGGCAGCCTTATAAAAGGTCTGTATGAGGAGAATAATCAACTACCTTTCCTGGATGTACTGGTTGAAAGGACGCCACCATGTTTCCACACCAGTATCTATCGCAAACTCACATTTTCTGGTTTATATTTAACGTGGTACTCTTTTGCACTTAAATACAGGAAAATTAATCTTATCAGGACTCTTACTCATCACGCATTGATGGTGTGTTCGGGCTGTAAACTCAACGCCGAATTAAGGAATATTAAACAATTGTTAATGATCAATAGGTACCCCCAAAGTGTGTTATCAGCAATCATTGGACAAAAGTTTAACAAGTTTAATGAACTGAGGAAATTTGGCCTTCCCAAGTGTCCTATTTATTTAAGACTCCCTTGGATAGATCCTGAGGGTCAAATATTTTCTGATAAAATTTTTAATTCTATCAAGCGTTGTTTCAGTGCTGTCACTGATCGAAATATTTTTATTACAAGAACCGCTTCCCCCGCACCACGTAAGGATGTCTTCCCTACCAATTAGCAAAGTGTAATTGTTTACCAGTACAAGTGTCGGTGCAAGACCGACTACGTGGACAAGACCATTCAGCGTCTGGAGGTAAGGATAGCTCAGCACGTACCGAGTAGAGTCCGCAGATATGAACCAATAACATCTGGGCCGTCGCAGACTCATGAGTCAGCAATTGGCGAGCATCTATTAAATTCAATCGACTGCAGGACACATTATTCCTGTTATATAAGTCGAAGACAGAAGGAGAAGTCAGAACAGAGAGAGAGAGAGAGAGAGAGAGAGAGAGCGTTACCGCTGGTTAACGACTCCCCAACAGCTTCTGCGTGTGAGCAAAATCTCTCCGGTCAATCCTTCTCCACACAACCTTCATAGACGAAGAATAAAAATATAAGTTTACATACACGTTATTATATATTTTAAATGTATTCTTTTTCTTCGTTGTCAAACAAGACGATTGTTAGCAGGGATATTACCAAAAACAGAATCCTCTCTTTAGGCTGCTAATTTCTTCCAAAATCTAAAAAGCACACTGCTATTAGGCCTTAGGTGTTTTTTTCACCTCCGTTGACGCGGTTATGCTTACTGATAATAACAAAAGGAGCCTATAATACTCTCAAATACCAAGAACAGTCAGCTGAGAGCAGTGGTCGTGAAGGACGAAAATGATATTTACTGACGGGCAGAAAAGAGGTACTCTATGAATAGACACAATACTACTGTTGTTTATACAATTGTAAACCACACTAGACGTCTCCATATTACAAACTGATTCGTACGCCACAGAAGATATTAAAGGAGAATGGTGAATCAGCAGTAAGGAATTTGAAACCTGACAAGTCATCCGGAGTTGACAGTATACAAGTTGAGCTTATATATATGAAATGATTTGTTTGAACATTATTTTTGATCGATACTCGTATTTAGGTAGATATTCTGTTTTTAATCAAACAGTATATTTATATCGACCTGATTATTTACGATAATTTTTTGTTACAAAAGTGTGTGTCATTCGGCAGGATTCGAACCTGCGATCCCTATCCACATAGTTGATATATACTGTTTGATTAAAAACAGAATATCTACTTAAATACGAGTACCGATCAAAAATAATGTTCAGACAAATCATTTCAAATTGTCGGCTGTTTATGCCCAAGTTTCGTTAATCTTCGTTAATTTGCATAATATATATATATATATATATATATATATGGATATCAATGAATATTCATATGTATATAGAAGCATGTACAAACATATATGTAAATATTTTTCTGGTTTTAATAAAACAATGCTCGATGTAATGTAACAGAGTTATGAAGTATGTATTAATAAGTATAATATCCATATTATCCTACGTCTTAAGAACGACTCAGAGTTTCAAGATAGGCAACAAAATGAGGTAAATAAGGTTACATTTTAACTTTATTTTTTACCTCATTTCTAACTCTATTTCATTATTTTTTTTATTGTTGTTCATATATATATTTTTTTTAATATTATATTTTTCGTTTCCCGAAAATAATAAATTACAAGTGGTCCTCCTGTGATTGCGCTTATTATATCTGCCCCTACAAACTTTACACTTTAATAGTAATTTAACATTTATGATTTTATTTTCCAGTTTCATGTTTAAATTTCAATCTGAACCAAATTAAATTATGCATTTTTTTAAATCATATCACCCCGAGCAAGGCGAAAATGCCACTGATGCGCAGGGAGCTACGTAAGAGTGAAAAGATTGGAAAAGAGAAAGCCGGAAACCACATCCTAAACAGGGAAAAAGAGATGAGTCTCTTCACCTGTTCTATAGACGTGGGTGGAGTGTGAACCGGGCGATAGTTTAGCCTATTTACTCCAATTGAAAACAAAACAAAAAAAGGAAAAAAAAGAAAAGAGTAAAAAGACTGAAAAAGAGAAAGCCGGAAACCACATCGTAAACAGGGAACAAGGGATGAGCCTCTTCACCTGTTCAATAGACGTGGGTGGAGTGTGAGCCGGGCGATCGTTTAGTCTATCTACTCCAATTAAAAAAAAAACAAAGTGAGAAGATTAGAAAAGAGAAAACCGGAAACTGCATCCTAAACAGGGAACAAGGGATGAGCCTCTTCGCCTGTTCAATAGACGTGGGTGGAGTGTGAGCCGGGAGATCGTTTAGTCTATCTATTCCAATTTAACTAATAAAAAGGCCATCCCAGATGTTTATTTTATAACGAAAATGAACTTGAGTTTGAATTTGAGATTTGTTTTATGGAATGCCAAAAATGCTAAAAATGTAGGGTTTTAAGGTTTTTTTTTTTGGTAATGTTCGGTCATAGTGAGAAAGTTGATTTAGTAAAATTTTAATGAAATGTTTTTGTTTTTATTCTTTTTTTATTTTAGAAAACTGAAGATTACTTTCTAGTTTTGTATTTCAAAAATGGTTAATAATGTTAATAAAAAAGGTTTAATTTCATTGTTCAGATACATTTCACTGCAATCTCCAAAAATTTAAAGGCAACGTCAATCACTATCTTTTATCTTCTTGAATCCCGTTCGTCTTTTCTCCTTTGCTCACTCCTCATCTCGGTCCGACCATTTTACTGTTGAAATAGTTAAATGCGATGCCTCTTCTACTCTAAAGTTAATATATATATATTACGGAAATTAACGAAGATTAACGAAACTTGGTTATAAACAATCGACAATTTGAAATGATTTGTTTGAACATTATTTTTTATCGATACTCATATTTAAGTAGACATTCTGTTTTTAATAAAAATAATAAAATAATAATTTTAATAAAAAATTATCGTAAATAATCAGGCCAGTAGATATAAATATATAATGCTGTTTAATTAAAAACAGAATATCTACTTAAATATGAGTATCGATAAAAAATAATGTTCAAACAAATCATTTCATATCTATCTATCTATCTATCTATCTATCTATCTATCTATATATATATATATATATATATACACACATAGTGGCGTAAATGAATAAATATACATATGATGATGCATATACGTATAATATCATTATTCAGGTGTTAATAAAACATTGCTCAGGGCATGAACAGAGCCGTATTATATATATATACAGGGTGACCCATAAAAACAGGAATTTTTGATTTGTGCGTTGGTGATTTTTTCTTGTGGGTCTATCACAAGAGTAAAGTGTACACAACTTGGCCAAGAACTCTGGATGAGTTAAAACAGAGAATTCAGTATGAAATTCACAGTATTCCAGCTGAGATGTTGCATCGGTCAATGAGGAATCTCAACAACAAATTTCAAGAATGCACCAGGACGTCATCTACAAGATGTAATTCTTAAAAAATGAAAATTCCATCATTGTTTCTTCAATGGCATGTTTTAAGGTTTCAATAAGTTTGAATAAAATATTTTTCTTCCATCACTCTTGGTTTTATTGGATTGTTAAAAGGTTCCCGCTTTTTTGGGTCACCTTGTATTAATAAATATACATATTATCCTACGTCTCGGAGTTTCATGCGTTACGCAATCATCAGGAGCATTTTTCAAACTCAGAGCAAACACCGATTCGTGACGTAGACGTAGGATAATGTAGGTATAAGGAATTGAAAGAAAAGGTAGATTAAATTCCGCTGTTCACTTTTATAAAGAGTGCTCAATACAAAGTAGAGCTTAATACTGTCCTCTATGCCTGAATGAAAAGCTGCAAATTTTAAGGTTCCCTAAAAATATTAAAGTACTACTGAATCATAGAGATAAATTGATAATTTTATATAAACAACGAAACTATTTTTCTCTACAATTTAATTAATTACAAATAAAAAAAATTCAAACCTCAATCAACGTACTGTCTCTTTGATTTTTTTAGAAATTAAATTTGTTTAAATCATCAGTCTTAAAACGATGTCTAAAAAAGCTTATTAAAGTTAAACATATTAGATTGAAGACACTTTTTCCTACCTGTTCTTTACTTATTCTATTCATATATATATTGTCATCCGCAGACAGATCTGTTTCGCTGTATCACAGCTCATCAGTACGATTAGAAATCCGATTACTTTTTACCCAGGATTGAAACCCGACCGTATTGGCGTCAGTCGGCGATTCTACCTTTGATATATATATATATTATTCGGACTATTGTCCTCATCTTGGTTGGCATTTGTACCATATTTTTGGTGTAATCCGATCCTTCAGTATTTGTCTATATTTCTGAGATGATGTAGTATTTATACTATATACATTATTCGAACTTCATCTTGGTTGCCATTTGTACAAATGGCAACCAAGTTGAGGACAATAGTCCGAATGATGTATATAGTGCAAATACTATCTCATCTAAGAAATATAGACAAATATATATATATATGAAAAATGGAAGTTTAGTGTTCTGTATATAAATTCACGCATATAATCTTCTATGCAAAAATGATAAGAGTAAATGCTATTCGAAGGCTTGTCATATTTTTATGGTTAGAAAGTAACTGTTGATTCATACTCTGATGTAAAGCTAAAAACATTTTCGCATTTCTTTACTAGTCACCTTTCTCATATGTGCAATTAACAAAACAAAACAAGCAATTTAAATTTTGAAAACCATTCGGCGGGAAAAAGCAATCTGTCTTCGTATTTCCCTTCACTGAACTGAGAAGCAAAAAAACATTTCGAGTTTATTCACCATTAAACAACCAAGATAAAAAATATCGAAAGTTTTTTTTAAGTGCTTGCCCACAAACATACGCATCCTGCCAGGGTTTCTCTGTTCACAGGGATTCATTAGACACACGCACACACACATATACACGCGCACACGTACACGCGCACACGTACACGCGCACACGTACACGCGCACACGTACATGCACACACGCAAACACACGCACACACTCAAACACACACATCCGCTCTCACACAGACAAGTACACAAACGCACTCACGCACGCACACATATCAACATGTACATTGGGTCTAGCTTTAACTGCTTTTTTGTGCTGTTACTGCCTGGGATGTTTAAGTCACATTTATTTCACTTGAACGGCTCGGAACGAGAAATCGGGGAGCCGAGTTCGGATTCAAGTTGAATTCTCTGCATTCACACATGCGCAAATACCCTTGGGAAAGGTATCAGTCCAACTCTCCCCTCCAATTATGGATTAAATAACAGAACAGATTGGGTTCTATATGTTATATATCGCCGTATGACGACAAAACAACAAACACGCATATATAAAAATATAAGGTTATATTTTTATTAATGACGACGAACTGTGTGGAATAGAGAACGGAAAGGGTGAGGGCGCATATAGAATGGCTGACGGGAGTGTAGTCTGCCTGTGTTGTCTCTCTCTGCTACTGGCGAATCCGTGTGTTGAGGTCTTTATATAGTCCTCTAGAACCGGGACTTTCCTTCCGGTTTTTTGCCTCGCCCACGCACGCCCACGTAATTCTAAGAGGCACCTGATCTGTTTGCCTCTGTAGCCATTTCCGCCGCTGTCGGAAATAAGGTCAAAATGACATCCGCTCCGGCTTCGACAGGATGTATTTCACAAACACCTGTCTTGTCGCTTCGCCGCCCCCTTCACGGATGGAAAACACCATCGCTTGCATCACTTCCTCGGGTGGGGCCAGATTGTTATATTACATATAGCCTTGGTTGGCAACCAGTTTAGCGCAGAAAGTAATGGCAAACTATTGCGGGATAATCTTATGCCCAGTCAGTCATGTCCCTTTCAAGACATGATCGCCTAAGCGCGTATCACGTATGGCACTTAACTGACTGACTGACTGACCAAGAGTATCCCCGTCAATTTCAAGCAACATGGTATGATAGCAACGAGACTATTTCAGCAGATTACTGCTCTGTCATACATTTTCTCAGGGTAAAATAGATTCAAGCCTCCTTATCTATCTGTCTAGCGCAGTCTATCTATCTATCTATCTATCTATCTATCTATCTATGGGAGAAATCTTGCAATATTTCTACAAAGCTGTGTTGAGATGTGCTTGTAAGGATGTTCTGTCACCACATCATGTGTGGTTAGTTATTTACAATGATATCTCCCAGTGAGGAACTCAATATATTGTTGCAACTTTTACAAGTTTGGAAACTAGAAGTGATCAGAACGTGACAGATACGACCCCTCATGGGTGATGCAATAACTATCCTAATCAGGTCAGCAACAGCTGAACGCTTAATCCGATGTGTGCTTAGTCGTATACCAGGGTTTCTTTACCATAACCAGCAGAGCACACTCCGGTTACCACTTGAAAATATTAGAAATGATATGTATTAAGTTTAGACAGCCTTTTCTCTGTAGACAAAAGCAATGTCTACTAAGTCTTAATGTAGTCGGAGTGATAATTATAAATATATATTTGGTCGTTGCATATATATATATATACACTTTTCATCATCCACAAACAAGCCTGTTTCGCAGCTTATCAGTGTGGCTAGATATCCACTTGCCTCCGGTAGGGATCGAACTCGACCGAGTTGGTGCTTTACAACAATATTTAGTCGCCTTCCCACTTAAGGCAAAATGTGGCACAAGGCCTTTTTAATGTGGGTCTTCCAGGCCATATAGCCCAGCCAAAAATATCTGTTTATTGTTTCCCAGTCGTGACTCTACCCTTCAGCGAAGCCACGACTGGGTTAATGCTCTCCGACTGGGTTAATGCTAACAGTGACAAAGGTAGTTACTGCTTTGCAACGGTATTTACCCACTTTCCACTTAAGGCGAGATGTGACAAAAAGTCTTTTTAATGTGAGTCTTCCCGACCATATAGCCAGGCCAAAAATATCTGTCTATCTTTCCCCAGTCGTGATTCTACCCTTCGGTGGAACCACGACTGGGATAGTGCTCTCTGCTTTCGGGCAGAGAGCGCTCTCCACCCGAAGGCAGAGAGCTGACAGTGTCATAGTATCAGAGGCAAATGCCAACTGCGACTGTTACTGCTTTGCAACGGTATTTACCCACCTTCCCACGTAAGGTGAGATGTGACACAAGATCTCTTTAATGTAGGCCTTCCCGGCCATATAGCTAGACCAAAAATATCTGTTTATTTTTCCCCAGTCGTGATTCTACCCTTCGGCGGAACCACAACTGGGTTAGCGCTCTCTGTCCAAAGGCGAGGCGCTCTCCACCCGAAAGCAGAGAGTTGACAGTATCATAGTAGCAGAGGAAAATGCGAACTGCGACTGTTACTGTTTGCAACTCCGTTCTCTGTATAGGCAGGATTATATGTACACATCAGGTGTGTCCATTCTTGTATACAAAAAGGGGCGATCCCACATCAATATAGTGCCTCTCTTATAGCGAGAAGCATTTGATATTGTTATATAAATAGTATTTCTGTATTTTCAACCAAATTTCTTTTAAAAGTTTCTTGTAAGTTATTGGCTAATAAAGGATTTTTGCACTAGTATTATTAAATAGGTGGCATGTAAGACGTCTACTCAGAGAAGTGGTAGTATGGCCAATATACGTAATTGATCTATGACAAGAGACACAATCTTGTATAGAGTATTAAAATTCATACACTAAATTAGTCATTGCTAGTTTAGATTTGATGGGATTATTATTATTAGAAACAACAACGTTTGCTGTCTTCCATTTTCTATAATGTTATAAATTTTACATGTTTTTAAAAAATTACGGCAGAAATATGGTGTTTAATAATTTTCGTATAGAAAATTCGTCCTGTTCATAATTAATGTGCATTTGGTTACAATAAAATATGTTGATTTTTTCTGCGTTATTTGTAATATTATTATCATGTATTTCTTGTAAGAATAATTTTATTTGTTTATCAATGATGTAGTTGGGGA